>AYLM01000717.1:0-24904 GCA_001625345.1 Cairneyella variabilis
ATCTTTGTACAATAGGCATTCGATCAATTGAGTTCTTACCCTTTTGCCCGCGCCTTTACATATTTTATATTATATTATAATCGGATCTCTTAGATTGTTCTTTAAAAGAAAGAAAATCCTTCTTATATAAGATCTCTTTAATAGAAGTATTACTAAAGCTATATTAGAAGAAGAGGGTTTGTACGGAATTGAGGATCTGTAAGGGTTCTGGCACGTGACCCATAGAGATCACGTGCTGGACTGAATGAGCTATAAGTACGGTGATGAGGGATATCCACCATCGGTGGATATTGTGGTCTTTTTTGGCTCAGTTGGTGACTGTGCGACCCTTATCTAGTCATTACAGGATCTCTTCCTTATATTGATTATCGATAGAGATCTATCGATAGAGAAGGCCCTAGTTACTAATCCTTTGAGTAAGTGTTCCTTTTGTAATTTAGACTCCTTAATTATGAAGGTATAAGAGGTTGCTATCAATAGAGGCCCAACTAGCTTCGATCTCGGCCCAGTACGAATTTATATTAGTAGTAGCACAGCCTACTATAGTAATGTCTCTTTAAAAGGTAAAAAACGAGGGGAGGGATTTAAATAAGGGGGTAGAAGTCTAGTGTAATTTTCAGTGGATGGTCGGCCTAACTTTAGGCCGATTTTGATACATATGTGGTAATGTAGCACTATATATCGTTTGCTTCTGTATATATACCCCCAGCTGCTATGTAAGACGAGGCCGAAGCTTCCGCTTAATATCGTTGTCAAATCCGCATGACTCTAATCGTTCATCGCCGTCTTCTGCCAACAACGACACTATGGCAACTGTACAGAAGAAGACGGTCCTGATCACAGGCTGCAGCACCGGCGGCATTGGCTGGGCTATGGCCAAGATCTTTCACGAGCGGGGTTTCCACGTCTTCGCCACGGCGCGCGATCCCTCTAAGGCCGCGGACCTCTCGGAGCTAAGCGACTTGGAGATACTCGAGCTGGACGTCACCGTTCCGCAGACCATCTCGCAGTGCAAGGACACGGTCGCGAAGCGCACGGGCGGGAAGCTCGACGTCCTGGTCAACAACGCCGGGGTCGAATTCGTCTGCCCGCTGCTGGACGTCGACGTCGCCGAGGCGAAGAGGCTGTACGATGTTAACGTCTGGGGCCCTCTTGCCATGGTCCAGGCGTTTGCCCCCCTGCTTATCGAGGCCAAGGGAATCGTCTCCAACCACAGCTCCATTGACGCGGTCCTGTCCATGGTGTGGGCAGGTAAGTCGTCCAAAGCTTCAACCCCACCTGGGCAGTCGGTGAAAGGCTAACCCGGCGGCCAGGCATCTTCGCCAGTTCCAAGGCAGCCGAAGCGCGCATATCGGAAACCTTGCGGCTCGAGCTGGAGCCGCTGGGCGTGCGCGTTGTGACGGTCATGTGCGGGTCCGCTGACACGCCCATGTTCGGCAAGCCCGGTGGTCAGATGAGGCTGCCCGAGACTTCGTACTATTACAACGTTCAGGACGCGGCATATAAAGAGCGAATGGACCACCAGGGCAAGGCTATGAAAGTCGAAGTGCTTGCTGACAAGCTGGTCAAGGACATTCTCGGCGGGGCTAGGGGCCCGATCTGGCATGGGGCGTTTGCTCCACTTGTGCGATTCGCAACCTGGGCGTTCCCCACGTAGTATGTCGACAAGTTGGTCAACACGGAACGGGGCTTGGAGCAGGTCAAACGTCGCTAGGGATGAATCGAATGCGATAAAGGGGACACGGAGGCAACCAAAAAGGTACTCATTGGACTATCGCCACTGCGGCCTTGACTCGATCTCTGGCTATGAAATCGCTGGATATTATATAGTTGGATCTACCACTCTATTCTCTACTTCTTTCTCGTTACAGTGAGTTCCGATCTCTGGGCTGTTCGGAACCGTCGCAATATCCTCATTTATGTCAGATTGGCTCGTAGCAGCGGTGTTGTCCATTTCTTTCATACGTAAGTAGTCCTTTCAACTGGCGAAGGAGAGTATAGGAGGGGCCATTCGCGTCTGATTTAATAGGGGAGTCGGAGAATGGGTGAGATTGTTAAGCGCCGGTAGTCTGAAGACTCCACACGAATCCTCTACTCTGTCATGGAACGCACGGTCCCCTATATAACCTCATTTCCCCGCTCTTTGCATCCTTTAGACCTTAGAATATACTCATTTTACCCCATATTGGCCTATACAGTCCATGACAAAATATAAGCATAGTGCATCAATCCAGAGCGCCAGAGATTCATTTGCATTACGCAAGTCATGGAGGGCGTCGAAAAGATTTCTGGTCACTGTGACACTATGGCCTTGAGAGTGATAGGTTGGCTGTCCTTAGGGCCGCCCCAAGCGTACGACAAGGCGCTGTACTTTGATTGACTGAGTGAGGAGTGAGAGATCCTGCAGTCTATCGCTCCTGAGGAATTTTGGGACGGCTGTATTGTGACCAGTCGAATCCAGCCTTTTCAATGTTCGAGAGGCTCGTATTTGAATGCCATGACAGCTCCTGCGATTCTTGGGGCTGCAGGTTCCTTGTATCTGGTGAGGAGAACTTTTGTGTTTGCGGGCTGGGCACCAACGTGAGGGAATCTGAACTAGGTAAGCCACGAGAGCCGCAACAGTGACACGCGTTGCAAACTTGCTCTGGGATAAATCTTGGCTCAGGATGTATTCTATTCCTGCTGATTGTGATCTTTAGAAGAAAGTTCCAGCTGAAGTGAAGCTGGAAAAAGAAACGAATGCAGCTGAAAACTGAGCTCATGAGATAACCCTTGTTTGTACTGCGGGAGGTGCTGTGGCTTTGGTTGGCCGACGATCACATCACAAAGCTTCGAATCCCATTAGCTGAAATTTAGAACCACTTCTGCTACTGCAGAAATCCTCGTATGATAACTTCATTATGTTGCGACCACCAGAGTATCGGGCGAGTTTCGCTAAAAGCAGTGTTTGAAACAATTTTGGTATCAAATATTTGACAAGAATACAATATATACAAAGTTCAAATGTGCCGCGTATACATCACCAGGGTCCAAGCTTGTATTTGAACTTCATTCATATTCATCTAGCCGATGATCGAACTAGATGATCCAAGCCTCTAGTAAGGCTTTCCTGTACCGAGAATTCGGGAATGTACTGCTTGAACAGATACACGTGATGCTATCACGCTATCGAATATCCGGCTGTCTCTGCTTCTCACTTCCGCTGAAGGTCTCGTAACCCCAACGTTTCGTCGAGACCTAATAGTCCGCTTCTCTCATCAATTTTTGTGCTGTGGGACAGCATCTCAAATCTAACTTCCAACACACGGCTGGATTGTAGCACTGTTCACCATGTAATATTCTTCCTCCTCTCCCTCTTCACCACCACTCCATCAGGCCCCATAACCGGCTGCTGGCACACAAGCTCTGCCCTCCGATCCAGCAACGAGAACGTAGTACCGACATGCTGGATTCGTGCCCAGCCTGGAACTGTCCTCTCACCGGCAACATCGATCTCAGTCCCCATCTCCCCACTTCCCAAGCTCTTGTCCATCTGCAGGCTTTCCTCCTCGACACTCATCAACCACTCCGCCGTCTTCCCCGCAAACAGCGAGTCACAAACACCTTCTCTCCTAGGAGTTCTCAACAGCATTCCGATCGCTCGCCTTCTTAGACTTGGAACCCGACACGACAATCCCACGAAGTAGAGTGGTAATATCGGCCCATGATCAAAATTAAACGGCACCGTATTCCCCTTCTCCTTCAACAGTCCCAACACATACTCGCAATGATCCACCATCGCTTCCATCTCCCTCGTGTAACTATCATACACCATACTATTCCCCGCAATCGCAGTTCGCAGATGCAGCGTGGAAGCCTGATACGCCATATCCAGCAGCGCTGCCGCTAGCGTAGGCCTCCACTCTTCATTCCTCTCCAAAAACCGCTCATAAGATTCTTTCCATTGCTTCATTTCATTCAAATGAAACTGGTGCTGCTCAGGTATGGACGCATAGCGCGGCGCATCATCAACCAGATACTCACTCTCCTCCGCCCCCAAACTGCTCTTAAACTCCTCACTCGGCGTCCTCAACTCATCCAGCGGCGGACAATTCGTCAAACCCTTCAGCGTCGTCTCTCGCGCAATCTCCCGCTGCATAGGCGGATCTAGGTTTGCGCCAAGCATATGCAACCAATGCATCAGTCTCCTCATAATCAGCGCTTGGTATATCTTCGCTTCGTATATATTATCGAAGGTTTCTGGCATCGCATTAATAACGCCCGTGCCTTCAGTGCGTAGTTCGTAATGGATTGAGGGAGGCCGTTTGTCTGCGAAACACATGGCGTGGACTTCGAGCTGGCCGAAGAGTTGGCAGAGGTGGTCTTCGATTTCGACGGGGTTGGGGGAACTGAAGCCTTGTGGGTGTTGGATACGGATATGTAGAGGAAAACTGCGGCGCCAGGTAGAGAGGAGCGAGATGCTACTTTGGATTTGCGCGTCTGCGAGCCGGTAGTTGCCGTGGAAGTATTCAAAACAAATAATTACCAGACACGTGATCAACGTCGTCCTCAGACTATGTGCACCACTCCTCACCTCATCTCGCATAATGCGTATGGCTTTGGTGTACTCCTGTATAGCGTGCTTGTGATGGAGAGTGGGGTTTGCAGTATGGTGATCGAAGCACAGCGCGCGTTGATCGGAGGCGGGTAATGTCATGGATGTTTGGTCTAAGGCTCCGATGGCGATGACTGCGTGACGGATGGAGGGAACGTCGCAGGCTTGGAGAATGAGGGCCCGGAAAGCCGAGGCGTCGAAGTATGGGACCATTTGGTAGATGGTTTTGTCTTTGAAGAGGGAGAAGTAACGTTCTTCGTCTGGGGATTCGAAGACATATGTTGTTGGGCCGGAGAGGAGCGCGGAATTGGTAGGGACTATTGGCTGACGAGACTCGGTGGGGATGGTTATCCCAGTGCGAGGCTTTGAGAGGGATGATGACGATGATGTTGACCCCTTTTTGAAGGGTCCTAGGTCGGGTGGTGAGAGTTTGGAGGCGTAGCCGTCGCATTTGATGCCTGCTTTGCTGCAGCGGTTGCAAATGGGCTTTGCTTCATCGCATTTGACTCTTCTTATTCTGTTTTATTGCCAGTAAGTAAAGAGTTCAGATTGCCAGGATGGAGGTTGCAATTGTCCGAGCATACTTGCACGTCCCGCATCCCGTCCGACTATGTTTCGACGACACCCGAGATTTCTTCCTCCCTTCCTTTCCCGAAGATTCGATCGGCTTCGTCATCATCTTCTATAAAGTTGTAGTTATTGACGAATTATTACCCGTGCCGTCGCACCGAACGCTGAAAATTTTGGCTCGGCAGCC
Organism: Cairneyella variabilis; assembly: GCA_001625345.1. Classification (NCBI taxonomy): domain Eukaryota; kingdom Fungi; phylum Ascomycota; class Leotiomycetes; order Helotiales; genus Cairneyella; species Cairneyella variabilis. Next base: position 5,352 of record AYLM01000717.1, read on the forward strand.
GCTTTACTTCGTAATGAGTCTAGCGGCACAGCAGCGAGCAGCAGTAAAGACATCGACGACGGGAGACACGAGAAGCGAGAGATGATGAGACGGTTTATGGGACGCGGGATGGACGTTAAGACGGATGATAGGATGCGAAATCCAATAGTCGTATAAGATGAGCCTCGTCTGTGGTCCTTCTTTTAAATGCAGACAATATAGAAAAAGTGGCTTGGAGATTCCAAATGCTATTCTTGGGGCGGGAGTGGAGATGTTCTTTAAGGATGGTGGGGTACTGTCTGTATTGATGTGGCGTGGAGCGCAATACCTGTCTTTCCCCTGAAGAAGCTCGAATACTTACCAATCGTGCATACGGAGATACGTCAGTGCCGAAGCCGAATACGCAAATGGATTGTGGAAGTATTTGAGCTTAAATGGTTCAGAGAATCTCAATATGAGAAGAAGTCGAAGGATTCGTCGCTCTTAAGGCTGCCAAGCGCACGTTCTTGATATGTGGAACCCGAACCTCGGCGGCCAACGCGGGTGCGGTTGAAGAGCCACTGGTCTCGCCTGGTGCCACACTGGTGGGAATGGTCCAGCAATCATGCTGGTGATGCATACAGAAAAAAGACCTGGGATGATGTGCTAGCGCAAGCCACTGAGGTTTCGCAGAATTACCGCTGGCAGTCATGGTTGACGTGGGCGTCCAGAAAAACCAACAAACCAACAGACGAAAGCGCAAATTCAAGCGCCAACCAACACACCCTCACGGTAAATGGTATTTATCCACCAATTGAGTTTCGGCATTCGTCCCAAAACCAACTCTCGGCCTCCACCCGAGAAGCGCAAAAATATACATTTCTGCAGTAGCGGATGCACTTTAAGCGCCGTCCGTTGGCCGCCCACTGCTGGGCCGGCGATCAAGTCTGCATTCGGCCTGGGACAATCCCGAAAGAGAGTCTAGCTTGGAGTTCAATTTTTGAGTTTTGCGGAGTTTGTTCCATCGACTGCGCCTCGGGTCGGGGTGCCCAAAGCAAATCCAGCATCGTACGAGCGTATGACCGCCCTGTGAGTGCAGCGTGGGGTTGATCCATGCTAATCACAATTATGCTGCATGATAACAGCACAGCAATATGATAGATACGGGTGCGATGCAGTGCGGGTGCGGTGCGGACGCAGATCTGGTCGTCGAGCTTGTTTTGAGTCACGACGCCTCAAAGAAAGCTTCTGGGTTCCAGGACGTTAACGATATATGTTCCATATGCAGCTAGACGTCCCCAGGGAGTGGGTTTTGGGCTCTCAGCACCGGAGTGTCTTTCCGTCCCGTCCCTAACGTTCGTTTTGCAAGCCACAAAATCCCCCACGACAGCAAGCCTGGAAGTGACAGGACACCGCCACGCCAGAAGAAAAACGGAGGAAGCTTGATTTCAGATGGTTGGAGTTCAGTATTCATTTCAGCTTACGAGGTTTTCATTTTGAATACACGAGGACCTATCATGCTGTTGCGATGGCTGGTGGGTCCACTGCATAACGGTCATCGAGTGAGGGTTTTGTGCTTAACATTCTTCTAGACCTCGAGGAGGCTTCCATTATCACTTCGAGGTTGCTATTTGAATCAGCTGGTTATTACACCCCACTCTCTCGCTTTTCCCGGCAATATCTTTCCAACTAACCAACTATTTCTTTACGAGATACAGGTTGGCCTAGAGTTAGTTGAGCACGGATCACCGGCAGTCGAGCGCCACCAGATATCCACAACACCACTTGGGTCTTGGAGGATCCCGTGATGGATTTCGATACGACCAGCCGCACCTACTCAGCTGAAGAAGGTTATGGTTTCCTGATTGGACCTTCAGCCACGGAAGCTACCCCGCACAACATCGTACCATTATCAGTGTACCTAGGTACTACCCAGATCTAAATGATTCAGCGCCACAGCCCTATCGGCGACCTGCAGAGGCCCAAATGTGTCCAGACTACGCCATTCAGCTGTGGCTTCCGCGGATTGCAGCATTTCTCGTAAACAGTGGAGGCTCATCCTATTTACCAACAATGTTTTTCCTGCTAAGCTTCTCATACTTCGGCTGCATCCGCAAACTTTACCTTCTCCAAGCCTCTAAAGTAAGTCTCCACAGTATTTTCTCCTCACCGATCAAGATCAAGCTCCACTGTGACACTGTCTCATCTCATCTATCCCGCAAATCCATCCTGCATACAGCCTGCAGAATCGTCTATCTCCGGAGCCTATGTGTTTAGGGCCAGCAGCTTGTCCTGTCTTCATGACTTCTCAAAAGCAAAATCCTCAATGACAAATAAAAATGCAATGATGACCAAAATCTGAATTATGCAAAGCCTGAGGCAAGTTCTCTCATCTCAGAAGCAAATACTTTCAAGGATGAAGACATATCACATCAGAGTGATTATGAATACCTGCACAATGATTGCAATGTCTCCGAGCTATTCTTTTCCCTCTCATAGCCTTGACATTTTCACTCCGCCATTGCTTCAGCTACTCCATATGAATATGCTGTGTTGAAACCCGAGGTCCCGATGGCAGGCTTATTGGCCTGCAGACCAGAGCTCGAGCGTAAAATTCAAGAGAGGAACCAAATCCTCAGTGTAGCTGCATAAGTTCTCTTTCAGTGATTGCTGTGGAAACCCGGATAGTCTAACAATCACTCATTTCAAAGTATTTGAGCCTGAATGTGAGAATGTAATGATTCGCTTTTGCGGCTAGTAATAAGTTTAGTATAACACTGAACTAAGACCATGTTTCTTTTACACCTGACACGCCGTCTTGATATTCCAACTACGGGTGCCTCGACTTTTTCATGATACACGATTTTACTGTGAGCTTAATAACGTGGACGAAGTTTGTATGGAGGCTGTCTGGGTAGGTAGGCATTTCGAATGACTCTAAACCCAAATTCTCGAATCTTCGATAAGTTTATTCACAGCTGTCTGTGAAATTGGAATTGGTTTTGGTTAATTAATTAACTCGATCTCTTTCAAAAACAGATTTTCTTTAGTTAACTTGTTAAGTTTTGCCTGTAAAACCCATAGGTCACACTGAAGGGAGCCGCCAATCATATTTTTCGTCGTCTAATAAAGTCTGAACTTCCATTACTAGTATCAGGCAATGGAGGAGGGGGAGATATCCATCGTGAGCGGGAGTTCCGCTTGACCAAGAGCGACGACTTTTACCGATTTGGGAGGCCGTCGTGGCCCAATCAGACGCTGTGATACTGGTCGCTCGATAATTGCTTTTTTTTCTGACGCATCACAATGCCTTCTCCCCCACCGCATTCATCTTTGATAAGCAACTGTTGCTTGCTTTGCTTTTCCTCGATACTGGCTCGGGTATCGTTTTCGCTCTCGTTTCACAAACCGATTCGACATTGGAAACTCAAATCCATGGATCATATCAGATGCGCCGGCCATGATCCTTGGCCTAAGGAAGTCCCTTATCTCTTCGATCCCAGTGCACCATATATCTACGATAACGGTCAATGGGCAACATATCCCCAGAGAGTCGGCTGGTCATTTCAAGAGCTACGCGATTTCAATCCCAATCAGCCCAGCCGAAACCCGGAACACACCACTTCACGAGCAGCTTCACTAGCGCAAGCATGGCTCTTTTTTGGCCTCATTCACGTTATCACACAAATTCCAGTTAATACATAGAAGTACTTGACAACAACCACTGAAAAACGCCAGATCATAAGCACTGCATGTCTGCCTAGTCATCTGAATCAGTGGCGAGATCTACTTGGGAAGATGTCCGATGGGAATAGAACAACCCACGTCAAGGGCTTGATGCCCTTCTCAACGCCATTGACATCATGCTGCACCAAGTGCTAAAAGTTGTAGACTGCCTGTTACTGCCAGAAGTATGTTTTTCGATTCAGGTCCTGTGGACCACGTTGACAATTTTTAAAATACGCCTCTTTCCGAACTCCGGAGTTTTTAAGGAGGGATTGCTTGGCACTGCAGATCATAAGATACGGGAACATTTGCTCAGCAAGGGGATTTGCCCAGCGGATGTGCAGAGGCTGGTCAGTCATTCAATAGCGTGACGAACTACTACGTCGGCGCTTCCAAGCCCAGGAAGACATCTCGGGATAATTTCAGCTGTGATAAGTATGGGTGTAAGGCACTACAGGCGATTGATTCAAACTACAAGCCACGGCATTTTAGTGATGGATGCAATTGTGCTTTGAAGGGTTTGGACGCAGATCAGCTGAGATTGATCAAGTCGATCATTGCAAGAAATTGCATCCCCGTCTTGCACTATTCTGATGAAGGTGCGTTGGAGGTGTCGGCAAGTGAGCCTCATAATAGTGATCAACTTGTTTACATTGCTATATCGCACGTCTGGGCCGATGGATTGGGGAATCCGCACGGAAACTCTATGAACCAGTGCCAACTAGCATTGATGCAGGAAAGAGTATCAGCAGTCGCTCGACGTGTCCAAGAAGGAATGTCAGCGAAGAGCATTCCACAAGCGTGGTTTTGGATCGACACAATCTGCGTGCCTGCGGAAGAAAGTCCCGAGAAGACAGCAGCAATCGCTTCCATGGAAATGGTATACAAAGGAGCAGCGGCAGTTCTCGTCATAGACTCAGACCTCGAGCTCATTGACGACCTCTTCTCGCCAGGACACATTGCAGTCATGATAGCATCTTCAATCTGGCTGACTCGTCTCTGGACAATCCAAGAAGCGGCATTTGCAAAAGATGTTTATTTCCAACTCCACAACGTGACAGTCACCGAAAATGAGCTTCGGCGCGTTATCGTAGGAGCAGGATTCACCTTTTCTGGCAGCACCGCGCTTCGATGGGATTCCGGTGCAGTGATCATCAATAATGCCCTTTCGAAACTACAGCATCTTCGTCTGGATCGAATTCGATCTGGTCATAGTGTGAATTTCCTCCGTAACGTGCAGTGGCGCTTTACAACCAGAGGAGCAGACGAAGCGATCTGCCTTGCGATCCTCTTCGGCTTCAGCAGAGATCAGCTTTCGTTTCTGCAGGCACTGCCGCAAGATGCAGATGAGCGCATGAGACGTTTTCTGCTGATGCAAAAGTACCTTCCCAAGGAGATCATATTCTGGGAAGCGAAGGATCGAGGGAATCTCGCTTTCGATGGCATGCCTTGGGCACCGCCTACATTCTTGGGACGTGTGGGTGGAAATATCTCTGCTTTATATGAGGATCCATTCACGGAGTCTAGTGAAGCACTTGGACACAGTCTACCCAACTCACAAGATGCGTTCGTTGACGAACGTGGATTACATATCGAGTTTCCTGGCCTCGCCTTTACCCTTGAAGAGAATGATGAGACAGCCGAGCAGGTTGTGGAAATATACGTGGAAGAAATATCTGCACACTACGCGGCTTGGCTTATCCGGGACAAGAGCGCTCCAAATCCAACTTGGGATATGTATTCTGGTATTGAAAACCCTATGGTCATTCTTCCTCTCGAGGCAAGCGCTTCTCCACAACTGGAGGCAACCTCCATGAGGGTTGGTGTTCTAGTCGATGCGACTGATCCTAATGGAGATGAAATAACATGTTTGTTTAAGAGGAAAGTCATTTGTTACAATAACGCGCGGAATTTGAAGTCTAGAAGTGAGGTTTCAAGGCAAGCGAGAGCTGAAATTGTTAAAGCGAGGAAGATTCCAAAGCGTAAATGGTATATTCGGTAATGATTCGCAGAATAAAGAACAATCACGAATCCAGAATGCACAATTTAGTGGGTCATTGGAACTATAATTCTGGGAATGGTGGGCGTTCTTTTTGAAACGCACATTATTGCTACTATTCTTTATCGCTTTTTTATTCATAACACGTCTCAATAGTCTAACAGCTGAGGAAGTACGAGTACAAATGTGCCGACAGGCGAGCTCCGGTGAAGAGAGGGGAGAGTAGTCGGATTTGAGCTGACAACTGCCCAATGTAAGAAAGAACTTCCAGGAAATTAATCGTGATCCTACAGCTCTCACAACGAGCAAATAAAGAGATAGCTAGATGAGTCACACGTAGCTGATGCCTATATTGAGCTATGTGATCGATAACATCTCGAAGAGCAGATGCTCTTGCAACGGATCCTACATTTAGCATTAAGTTGCCCAAATCGAACTAAGAATGGGGGAAGCGGATTTGATCTTTCGAGGGCATTTCCATAAGATTTGACTAGACTAGGTAGTGTCAGATTCTAGTTCAAGCCAATCTCACTTCAAGAGTCGGACCAGCGTGGTTATTAATCGGACGAATTGGCGATCGAATGACTACACTGTTCAAGACCCTATCCAGTTCACGCAACCTTCGCGCAGCAGCGATAAAAATATCACCCATTAAACGTTTAAACCAACACACTATCAATGGCATAATTTCATTAGTTTAGCGAACACATTCCCAAGGACTCGATTTAACATACATATTCATTAGCGATCCCCTCAGCAGGAGCCGCAAGACCGTCATTTCCACCCGCAGCTACGTATTAGATCATGATCAGCGATCTTGTGCATCATGGGAATGCAGTAAGAAAACGAATGCAGAAAGTCTTACAGCTTCTGCGAGAAGTGCTAGTGCATAGCTACATATTGCCTGGTTTCCCTGCTATCTCAGTTGTTCGTTACTGATTAATAAATCCAACAAGAGGTAACGTACCCGTCGGAGAAGCACATCTCCGGACTCTGCATTCGGCATCGGAAGTGCCATAGTTGGTGCAAGCAAGGGGATGAGACTGAAAGGGACGAGTGACCTCGTGTTGTGAGCTGATTGAAGGGGAGGAAGGTTGAATTGGTATGTTGTGTATGGGGTTTGATAGATCAATTTGGTAGTAGCTAAATGAATATTAGGGAGGAGATAGCAGAATTTATAGTTCCCCTCAAGCCTTCGTCCTCCTCCATCTCAATTGCCGCACTGCATTTCAAGAAATTTCTCGTATACTAGAAGCAAGGTTCATCTGCTACGTAAAGGCGCACGCGTGGGCTAAAGCAGTATAAGGGTTGGATCGGCAGAGTCACTCCGCTCAGCATTATGTATTCTATCTTCGCTTGCTTATATGTGTCGTCCTATATTCTATAGGGCACTTAGGCGTAATTGGCGAATTATACAACACATACGTGATTTTATACTACAGAATACAAAATCCCAGCTTTACAGCCGTATTACTTGGTATTTGCTTCCTATTTCTATCAATTTATGCAAATTTGACGTTTTAGTTGCTGAGAAGAATACGGTGTGTAGCTCTTACTATGTGTCTTACCTAAGATATGTAGGTACGGGATTCGGCTTCTAGCATCCGTAACTTACCAATGCATTACTTCAGGATTTAGATAAGGACTGTACCCAGCTTCGATGAAAAATGATTTGTGATAGTATGAGCTCCCTTGCGCTATGGAGAGATTAGTACCCCGTTTGCCTTAGGATGACCTGCGATGAGAATGGTTGATGTCTGCTTTCGTGGTTGTGATAGATTGCAGGTTCCAGCATTGAAGCTTCTAATGAATATCCTGAGGACTGGATATAGCGCTATTGTTGGTTTCTAGTGGCGGCGGCAACGGTCACGTGCCACCTATTTGTAATCCAAGGAATGCTCTAGAAGCATTTTATTATGTATATAAACCTCATCTCATCCTGCCTTTAGAAGGGTGAGGCACATCAAATATAATGTCATAAAACCTAACAGCTATTAGGGGAGCTTGGTAGATTTTCACCTTCGTCAGGCAGAGTCTAACGACTAAATGGGCAGTGATACTGCAGCGGGATAACGTCGCGGATTAGACCAGGTAGTATCCTTGGACTTCTATTTTCAACTCCCTTGGAGTTATTTGTCCCTAGCGCACCTAAATCCTTTTGATTTTTTGCTTTGGCCGTTCAATCAAAATGGCAGCACTAATTGTAAATACTGCCCACACTCGATACTTGATAAAGGTCTTAGGTCAAAATCCCTGCTAATTGCTAACAATGTTGCTCTGATATGTGATTCGAGGTCAGGCATAACCAGTTTCTCTCTGTGGATGTGAAGATTGATGAGATTCAAGATCGGTTCTGATTTTCTATGGCCGGCGTGTGCCAACTTAGAGCCATGAAAGTCGTCGTAAGCTTGGCATACCAATCGCGTAGAAAGAGATTAGCTCTATATAACTTTTCGCAAAACCAAAGCTTTTAAGGCTCAAAAGCTTTCTGAGTTAACACTTCCATCCCTAAGGTATCTCTACCATGCTCCAACACCTTCGAAATCTCCTCCTCAACCGCATCCCACTTACCCACAGCTCCAGGATGCACATGCACCATCACAGTTGGTTGAGTCAGCTTGTAATTGCCCTCCTCGTCACATCTCCCAATCAAAGAATAACTGACACCAGCAAAGGCTCCGCCACAGCTCATTTGCGCTTGCTCTGAGATTCTTCGTCTCGTTCTCATAAACTCGCCGTGCGTAGGATGGGCGGGACCGACCAAGGCAGCTTCGTCCTGGAACATCCCCAGATCATTGCGGATCTCGACGGTGAGCTTCACACCAGCGTGAGAGGTGCTTGTATTGATAGCCTGACTTAGCAGCTGCTAAATCGCAGTAGCAGCCCCTCTCCATCTCGTGGTATTCTCTCCGTCATGATTCGTATCCAGAGTACTGATGATCAGCGTATTCGTCGGATCATGATGGTATTTCGTGCATATACCGACAACGTTGGCTTATTGCATATTAACCCCGCAGTCCTTCAAAATCCCGGAAATTAACCTCCGGAGGGGTGTGACGATGTCCCATGCTGGTTCTCCGGCCCAGACGCTGTGCTCCGCGAAATGGAAGGGAATGGGCATCTGGCCGAGGGGAGCGATGCGGCGGGGGTCTTTGGCTGCCATGAAGGCTTCTATCGAGAAGGGTTGTTTTGACAGAGGTTGGAGGAAATTTCCTTCTGAGATTTTGTCAGATATATCTTTCTGTTTCTAGGGAAGGGTTGACTTCCCAGCATTCGGGTCGCAGACCACGAGATTGTCGAAGAACTTCCTATGAATACCCATTGTGAAAGAGCTGATCTGAAAAAGACTTTTGTTCGATGTTGTTTGTATTATGTGCAGGGTATTTTACTGAAAGCAATGGTTTTTGGAAGTTGAGAATTTATAGAAATGCGGCTTTAGCGTGTGATATAGAATCTTGGGCCCCAAAACATAGTGGTGGCACTGAGCCAGGATGTAGAGATATGACACTTCCAATGTACAGGAACTAGTCGTTGGCCTTGCCATTTCTATCATGCGCTAAGAAAAATTAAAGTCTTTTCTCAAGTCACGAGATACAAAAGCGTTGTTGGCGTGGAAGGTGCGAGTAGCCTTAGTGCCGTGTATAGAGCCTTCCGTGGGAGGTTCATTCTCCCTCTGATACAACCACCTTTTGATCGTTGGGATTAACCAAGCAAAGGAAGCGGCTCAGCTATTCGAGTCTAAAAATTATTTCCGTAAATAATCAAACACACAAAATAGCGGCAAGGTTAGACTTTATGCAAGCAGAGCAGATCTTGGCGGGGGCCAAAGCACAGACCCTTTACCATATCATATCTGTTAAAACGTTTAAATATCTCCGTTACTGTTATGTTTATGCTCCACCGCCTTCATACTGCCGTCTCATCGAGCGATCTAAGTCAGAGTTGAGAACAGCACAGAACTTGAAACCACCTATGGGAGCAGAATCTTCCGGATATTGAGTTGAGTCTCTGGGGAAAGAGAATTAATTGGTCTGCTGGAGTTGCACAGGGGCTTCAAGCTGCCCAAATGGTGATGCACTTAAGAGATATCACTCTCATTTACTCTCTAAAAACTCGCATTCAACGGATGAAAATCTGTCTAATATATACTAGCTGCTGATTTAGAAGTCCATATTGACTTTAAAAAGTGGAGCAGTAAGGCCAAATATACATAACGTCATATCAAGCAGCGCTTCACCGTCGCTTCCTCTATCTGTCTCTATTTGCCAGTTCGTATGTGTTCTCATTATATTCCTTCCATTTTTGCTCGATATCGAAACGTCTACTAAAAGGAGAGGTCTTCCTCCCTACAAATCAGACATTTCCAAGATCAGTGTTCTTAGTTCCCCACTCCCCATCAATCCTTTTTCCACCTTCAGAGAAGTCATCGTATATATCTATATTCACTCCTCAACTCGATGATATTCTGCACCACACCCCTTACCCTCCTCCAACTATAGCGTCTCATTAGATTAGCAGCCGATGGCAGCTACCTTAGCGCAGCGTCTCGCTTAAAAGGCAGCATCCTAACGCTCCTAATTTACACACGGCGCGTACCACTCTTCGACTAGTCTCATTGGATCGAGACGTGGTGGTAGTGGTCTTCTATCGTAGAATATCTCTTATCTTACTTCTTCGTGATACATCCACGCCGCCTAAGCCATTGCTTCTCCACATAGTTACTCCTCCTACCGACTCACCTACTGCCTCCTCTCTTCCTCCCTCCTTTCCTACCTCCTCGCAGATTCTTCCACCTATATCTTCTTATTCTTAAGCTCCTTATACTTCTCCTTCATTTCTTTCATCTCTTCCTCTATATCCTTATCCATCTCTTTACTCTCCTCTACTACAGCCCTAAGCTTATTCCTTAATGCTTTAAGGTTATTTGCCGTTAGTGAAAGGAAATAGAACGCCAATTATACTCGAGAATACTCGAACTTTCTCTTCTTATAACTCGGATTCTTATTCTATTTAGCGAAATACTAAACGAAGGAGTTATAATATAATATTATAAGCGGTGTATTATTGTCTTAAAACCTTAACTACGGGATAGATTACCGATTTGATGAAGGGTAGGCTGCGTCACACTACCCCACACTTCCCAATCATGTTATAGTACGGCAGGTGACTGCGAGTCTAAGCTTATAATACAACGAGTTGCCGGGTGTCGCGCTGCGCGCTCCGTATGTGATATTGAAAGTTGTTAAATTAAGTCTGGTTGTAAATGCTTTATTTCAGCCCTAATTTTTTGCCTCTTATACGTAGCGAATCGTTGCGCCAATCAAAATTCTAGTTTATCCGAGGTGCTGCATTAATCTGTTTCTCCAATCGATGTTAGATATTATCCTTATTCCTACTGACTTAAAGCTTAAATCAACTTCTCGCTCGATCTCCCGTTAAAAATCAAAGATATATAGAGTAGGCAAAAAGGTCTAATCGTAAGTGATAGTCAATAAACTTGCTAGAATATTCTTTTGAAAAAATCCACCTTTTGTCATCAAGTTTTGCTCTATATCAAGCCCACTCTATATAAGTAGCAGCTCCCCCAAGCCCTTTTAGGTCAAAGATATGAAAACAAAATGTATATAATGTAAACATGAATCTTCAGGAAGATAGAGTTAACATAGTACAGATATTAGGAGCCGATGAAATAGAAGTAAGCAGCTTAACGTTCCCCTTATGCCCATTCTTAGTGGCCCACTATAGCGGCGTCCGACTATTTTCGTCCTTTAAGTCGGCATCGACCTTACCACTCTTAAGCAGCAGCTCGACCATAACCGCGTACCGTTTCTCAGCTGCTAACGATAGTGGCGTCCGACCACTCTCATCCTTTAAGTTAGCATCGACCTTACCACTCTTAAGCAACAGCTCGATTATAGCTATATACCCATTCTCAATAGCCCACCATAGCGGCGTCCAACCATTCTCATCCTTCGAATCGGCATCGACCTTACCACTCTCGAGCAGCAGCTCGACCACGGCCGCGTGCCCTTTCTCAGCCGCAAACGATAGCGGCGTCCGGCCATTATTATCCTTTAAATTAGGCTCGACGCCCTTCTTAAGGAGCAGCTCGACTATAGCCGTGTACCCTTCCTCAGCCGCGTACGATAACGGCGTCCGATTATTACTATCCTTCGAATCGGGATCGACTTGGCTAGTCCTCGAGTTATCCTTCGAGTCGAGCTCAACTTGGCTAGTCTTGAATAATAGCTCGACCATGGCCACGTGCCCGTTCTCGGCCGCGACCGATAGCGCCGTCCGACCGTTCTCATCCTTTCCATCGAGGTCGACGCCCGCCTGGATCAGCTGCTTAACGATTGCCTCATGCCCAATCTTTAATGCGCTCCAGAGAACCGCGCTGCTCAATGAATCTAAATTTCGCAAGAACTCCGGCATCGTCCAATTAAGAAACCTATAGGGTGAACTATCTCGATCCTTAAGAGGTAGTGAGAATGAAGTGGTATCCTGAATAACTTGCTTTATCGACTTCTCGTAGTCTGGAAGCAAGAAATCGCCTCGACATGCATCCGATGATATACCTAGTAAGGCGTAGATAATATCCCGCTCGTCAGTCGCTTCGCTTTCCCGAAACTTCAATAACAGAGTGTAAAGGTCCCGCTTATGACTCCACCAAGATTCTTTTCGTGAGGGGCCTGGCATTATATCCAGAACAGCTTGGCAATGGGGTTCGGATTGTAATCCTAGCCAAGACGGAACTTGAGCAAAAGTTCGTGCTGATATAGATCTCTTGCCATAAAGGATGATAGCGGCTCGAGCATTAGCGATTTCTTGTAAAATCCAAATTCTCCGAAACCATGGTTGCCTTAATATTAACTCCATGCCCTCACGCCACTCGACTGGGCAAGGATCCATTCGAAGTTGAGCCAATTTTCTCCCGTCTCCTTCAGCCTTCATATTATTTTCGTGCAGAAGATTCATATAATCCATAATAAGGTCGGTCTTTGGACTACCATGGCCTAACCAAATGACAACCTGTTCAGCCTCCTTATATATATGACTCATTTGTTGAACCTGATGTCTTCGCTCTTGTTTATTCTCCTGATCGATGCAAATAGCATCAACCCATAAGAGTCGGTCCTGATTTGTAAAACGTAGATGCTGGAGTGCCTCATATAAGTTTTTAGTGACGTACATTATGCTTCCATTAACCGTAATAATAGCTGCTTTTTCCACGCTTCCCCATGTATATGATAAAGCATCATAGGGTATACCGCCTTCTAGTTGGTTAAGCCAGCCTTCAAAGAGTTCGCATAGAATATCATCCGTAAAGTTTCCTTTGAGAAGTCGGATGATCCGAATAGCAGGTCTATCGAGATCGAACGGCTGGTACCTAAAAACGGACATCTTTATATTATCAACGGATGATTTTAGGGAAATATTTGTCTGATGTGTCGGGAGGGTCTCAGTAGGCGGTAGTTGGCCTGGGCAATGAAAAGGTTAATCAACTCTATCAATTATGAAGATAAGAATAAACTAACTAATGAGGCTCCAAGCAGAGTGTCTTGAGCCGGCCAATCACGTGGTTGCACACAGGATTGCTTGAGTGAAGAGTGTCTCCTTTTCTACACTATTGCAAACCGTAGTCCTATATATGATGGAGGTGCGGTGTGACAAAAAAGCCACCGGAATGTGATAGAAGGCGTTGAGAAATCAAGTGAGAGTGGTAGTGCAGTAGCCTATTCCCGAAGGGGTGATAATATCCAAAAGTGCGACGTGTAGGACCTGTGCAAATAATGCGCGAAGAGGAATATTCGAATCACTGGTATCACTCGGACTGAATGTCGAAGATTCTATAGCGTGGAGAATGCCACGGATATTAATGATCAGATCAGGGAGGGAAAATGAAGTTGAGATGGCAGAGCCTCGCGCTGAGCCTTGCGCTGAGCCTCGCGAGGTTGCTTCGCCACGAATGCACAGGCAGCTGGCGGATCACAAAACGCCACAAGCCTGACTGCACTAAAAAAATAATTAGGAAAAGTGAAAATAAAAATTCCTGCTATTACCTATGATATTAAATTGATAATAAAGAGAAATGCGAGGGAAGACACAATACAGGAAATATAGTTGTTATGAGTAATAAATAAAATAGAAGCATAAGGCTCGCAAAGTGACCTAGGGAGTGTTTATAGTTCGAATGCTAAATTGTGGATCCAGATTGGGCGAACAGAGCTCATGTGATTGAGGATGGTAGACACTGGTGGCCACATCACTCCTGTAAAAAAAAAAAAAAAAAAAAAAACAGGTCTCTTAATAAAGTACAGTTCAAAATACTCAAGATTTTATGTATTTAGGAGTAAAAATCTTGGAATTAAAGAAGGTTGAACTTTTGATGGGAACACGTGGCGTTAGATCTGAAACGCCACGTGATAGTGAAAATAGGTGACCTGCTTAAAGTATTGTTGGTGACAATTGGTAGGCGTCGCGCTGCGCGCTCCGCATCTAAAATTAAGTTATAAGTCGAATTTCACTTAAAATTTGTCTCTCCAATTAGTTCGTAGGGATAAAAACGACCATTACAATAAGTCACGGCAATTCAAAGAGAATCGAAAAGTCCTCAGAAGACGACGCTGACGCTAAAAGTCGGATAGCTAATTTAAAACCCTTTTCACTTTGCCGTCATTTACTTCTCTAGCTTATACGAATCATCGAGACGATAAGCTCCAATCTCAAAACACTCCAAACATATATCAAAATCCCCACTATTACAAACTCCACATTTATAGTGAACATCACCCTTCGGAATGCTTAATATACAGATATCACACAACCGAGACAACTTATCGACAAGTCTTGAAGCAATTTCTTCTAGCAAGTCGTTCTCGGAAATAGCAATCCCTTTCTTTTAAGCATTCTTAGCTAACAGCTTCTCAAATATAATACCCATTCCTTTTAGACCACCACATCAGAGTCCGACCGAAACTATCCTTAGAGCCTAAGGCCACGCGCTTAGTGGCGAAGAGAAGCTTTACCGAATCTTTATATCCATTTCTCGATACTATTGATGATAGCGTCGAATCGTAATGATCCTTACAGTCAGGGTCGGTCGCGTTATCTGCAAGTACTAAATTTAAGAGTCTCTCATGTCCGTTCTTAGCTACATAAATTAATGGCGTCCATCCATTCGCGTTTGCAATAGTCACATCGGCTCCCTTCTCAAGAAGCAGCTTGACCACGTCGACGTGTCCTTTATCAAAAGCCGAGTTTAGCGGCGTTCATTCACTTATGCTTGCCATCGTCACGTCGGCGCCCTTCTCGAGCAGTAGCCTCACTACCGCCTTATGCCCTCCCTAAGCTACCTATAACAGCGGTGTCCGACCGTCCCTATCCTTCAAGTTCACGTCAACGCCGTCCACCGCGAGTAGCCCATTCTTAGCCGCCCACGATAGTGGCGTCCTAACGTCTCTATCCTTTATAGAGATATTAAATGTAACAAGAGCCCTAATAAGGCTATATGCAGGGCTATAAGGGAGTTGGACAAGAATCAGCTCATTTTCGGACACGACGAAAATCTAATTCGACTTCATTAAAGGAGGGTATAGAGTATTCGGTATTGCTAAAACTATATAGGAATTATAGGCTATATAAGAGTAGTCCTTATTGCATTTAATCGGCAAGCTTGAGTCTTACGATTAATGCATACTGCTTGCTTTATGCGCAATATACATTACTACCCTTACTTTAGCTACTTATTCAGGCCTATTGCGATCCCCCCTGTTGCCCTCTAGCACCCCTGCTATTAGAGTTTTGGATGGTTTTTTAAGCGGGATTTGAGCAGGGAGGGGATTTGAGGCGGGATTTCGGTTAGCAGCTTAGGATGTTACGGATACTTTAATTTAAGTGCTATAACTACTCATTGAAAGTAACAGTTACATGAAGCAGCTGTAAGCATGCTTCCAGCACCATAAGCAGCCTAAGCAGATCGCGATTTTCTAAGCTACGACCTGGATTTGCTGATGGAGGATACTTATTTGAGTTAAGCACGAAGCTTCTACCTACTGAGGAAGTACACACGCTTATATAGGATCTTTATAGAGCCTCGCTCTATGCCTGCAGGGTTCCCTGTGACACGTGCTCAGTGTTCGAGCCTCAGGCACTCCTGATGATTGATTTTATAACAGCCAACTCAATGGGAATCAAGCAGATTTTGCCCTTTGACAGTTATATGGCCCTAACAATCTTTATTCACACATTCCACCCTCCGGATCCTTGCCCTATACTCCTTTCCTCTACACTAACCTCGCTCCTGCTCGACGCGCCCCCACCTTTTACATCTACTAATTGCACAAAACCTGAAACATCCCGATTACCCTCGTTGGTGTATTCAATGGAATACGAATTTGTGTACCGAATCCCACTCGATACGTTCCGGCTAAGCCCCACACCCGTAGGCATCTGTCCCGTAGGGAAACTCACCGAATGCTCCTGGGAGCTACCGGTGAGTTTCGGAAAGACGAAGGCTAGGAGGACACGGATAGAAGGCATGCATGCACAGATGACGCCGATATTGACCTCAACAATGGACCAATACCCAATAGAGTAGTAATCATCTATCTTATATTAGCATCCCTGTTTGGTTGGAAGCGTTCAGCGAAGGATGTGAGTGGTACATGTAGGATTTATAGACTTCCTGAAGTAAACGAGCGACTGCAAACGCAGAATGCTAACGACTGTAACGCTGTATTTATAGTGTAAGCCGATTTTTGCTGCGGTGGTTTGCTGAGAAGAGGGAATTTGATGAGGAAAACCTACAAGAATCCAACACCAAACATGAGGCCAACACTGAGCTTCTTCCGCCACTGAAGGTTGAGATGTCGTATCTGATGTAAAGGCAGACTAAGCATCACAAAGTCTATTACAATGCCTATGGCAGAAACAGCCCAGGCGGGGCCGCTAGGGCCTATGCATCTTCCTGGCTCGCCATTCCATTGGTTCCAGTAATGGTTGATTGGCGTGCACTGAAAGGCGTTAACGATTACAAAGGTTACGGCAGTGAGGACGGTGACGACGATTAGGCACCAGGTTATCCGACGAAGGATCGGCCCAGGGAAGACACGCAGATAGAAAAACTGAATTGAGACTTTGGTGATTGGCATTAGAGCCGCGTATAGTACCTCCGCAAAATAAAATTGCTATTCAAATATATCAGTATGAGCTTCACTAGTTTGAAGGAAAACCGTGAGAAACGCACATGGAAGAAAACAATAATATCGTCCAGAGGGATAGCCCATATATCCCTCCCAAGGCGAGAGAGGGACGCTATATAGCACAAGGCTGTAAACGGTACTACGAGGACCTGAGACGTTAAGTAGACGCTCAAGGGAAGGGGGAGGGCAGGGCATACCGCAGTGAAGATAATGGTCCAGTCGTCCCACCAAAACCCCCCACCCAGCGAATTCAGCTTCGTGGCAGTCCTCAATATTACAGCAATTAGAGCAAGAGCTCCACCTGTAAGCCCAAGAATCCCGATGACGCGACTATGATCTCGGGGCTCTATGCCACAAAGTGATGCAGTGACATTCTTGGTGACTTTCCAACTTGTTAGCAGGACTAACCAGAATTGACTGAAGTGAGAAGTGGCCATACCAAGTGCTTCCGCGAGTGTGCAGCTCACTAACACGCAACTTTCAACTCGAGCATTAAGGTTAGTATCGGCGCATTGACATGCTATATTTATGGTAGAACAGCTCGAATTCTGAAGACCAGATGCCAAGCAGATAAGCTAGAAGCCGAGCTTGATTAGTATGCCCTTTGCTTGAGGCGTAAATGGAAGGAAGGAAGGAAGGAAGGAAGAACGAACGGCGCAAGATGGAAGGCTGGCTAATGTATCTGAAAGTGTCGAGTTGTCGGCTCTCGAGACCGGCAAGATTGCCACGAGGCAGGCCACGAGACCCTGGAAGAGCTTGAGCTTCATTAGTGTGAGCTAAATAAACAATGACGGAACCGTCAGGGGTATCAACCGCTGCTGCTATTCGCATCGGTGAGGTGAACTTTAAAGTATAGTCAAGGATGGGTTAAAGACGAGAAGTCGGGACGCAAATTAAATTAGATGAAAGGCAGGCAGCTGGCCGTTGCCTCCTCCGATTTTATCGATTTCCCCTTGCATTGAAAGTATCTCTATACGCTAAGTTTATTGGCTAGAAACGCCTGCCTTTTAAGGACGCTTCCCGCAGCGATGCTACCCTATGAAGCGGGGTAAGGGGTGCGTGCCACCTGCCAGAAATGCATTAAACGTGGGGACAGCCATGAGTTCGAACAAACCTGCATAATTCTAGATCCAATAATGCGCCTCCGGATGGTCGGCACGGTTCGTGTAGAGGAGGGATGGTGTTTCACTTAATTTCTAGACCAAAGGCCTGAGCTTATGGGAGGAGCCCTGGCCCTTCCGTTCAGGTACAGCAAAACCTTAGAACATGGCGACAAAAGTCCGTGCGTTGAGGGCATTTTCAGGTTTTACGACCGCTAATTGATGCTTTCAACTTTTGCGCATCTCATAAGAGAATAATTTTTGTGCTAATTAATAAAGCTTGATTAATTGTTTGTTCAATAATTTACTTATAGATGATTATCTTACGTGGTTATTTAAATGTTTAAGCGATGATGGAAACTTTGATTTTCTTCGTTAAAAAGAAGCTTGGAAAAAGCGCTGCACGCACGCACGTACTTAAGTCCACATGTTCGTAAGCTGACAACAAACCATGTTTTCCTCTTCCTTACTAAACCGAATGTATAAAATTCTTAAGAAGGGCGCTTTTGAAAATCGTAAGAGGCATAATTCAAGAGTATACTAAACGTCGTCATTGTACTCTTTAGATTTTTCGATTTCGCTGTCGTTGCTGTGCTTTAAAAGATTTTACAAAAACAAGTTATTGCTATCCCTTTAATTTTTTGCTATTTCCCGAACTAGAGGGCCGTGACCACCCCACAAGAGAGGGAATATGGTCCGGAAATAAGCACCTTCGCCTGCCTCGGTTTCACTTCCTACAGGACCGAATGGTTGTAAATTTCGTACTTGTATTTCGATGTCTGTGCACCTCTCGAAGATTCCACTCGGACAAGGGATATTAGCCAATAGCTGTATAGGATTTTATGAGTTCTTGGCAGATCAGGTTTAAATAGAACTTGAAAGCACGGACTGATAACATTTGGGCCTTGGAGACTCGGCCAGAACCACCCCGCATTTAACAAATGGTCTGTTGCTATCTTGATCGGACCGTGTTCGAGACCGACCGAGATGTCCCGTGTGGTCAGACTATTACGGAGTAGAAGTTGGGCGTTGGAATTTAAGCGGCTAAATGTGACGGCCCTGCCATACCGTCACCTATCTGATCTGTCCTAGCTGTCACGTGCCACAGCGAGCCTAGCGCCACACGTTGACTGGAATCATATATAAGAGCAGCTGCTACCCCGTCCCTTCTTTCTTCTCTCCTTAGCCTGGTATCCTCAGTTCATAGGCAAATCCACAGTTGATCGTACGAACCCTTTGTACGTACTGTGCGTGCCGTTACAGGGGTAGTGGGCAAGTCAGTGTATTATGTTGTGGTATGTAAGTTGTTAAGTTATAGGGACAGCGAAGAAGTCTCTAAGACCTTGTTACCTTAGGCGACAAGGCCAACATCGTCACAGTGGTTCGTTACGCTACTTGGCAACAAATCATATTGGTATCCATAAGTCATCAACTGTAGAGGCTTTATGTCAGGGCGCGGGTTCAGAACCTCGCCCAGACTTTTCACTATATCATATGATCCGCCATCCGGCTATATAGTCTGGGCTTTTCCAACCCCTTCTTCCATCTCTAGCTTTAGATCTTTGT
>AYLM01003089.1:0-41785 GCA_001625345.1 Cairneyella variabilis
TTTTTATTTTTTTTTTCCGAAATTCTACAAACCGAACAGATGATGTTCATTTCTTACAAGAGCAAATAACAAGAAAGGTCGGAAAGCGGAGACATCTAGAGGAGTGGTTTGAACAAACGAGCACTTGCTACCATTTGGCTTCGGTAATAGCTCATGGGAGTTCTTGAAACTTCAAAGGGTATTCCAAAGCGCTCATGCATTAGGATCTCATTCTGGCATCTCCAGATCCATAATAGTATCCAATCCACGTGCCTCAACTCCGTAGCACCTGATCGGTAGCCGTATTAATTCATAGAGCCGCCGCTCCTATTCCCTCCAATGAGGCCCGCCATTTCCAATAACGCCCTATCAGCCTCAATATCGCCAGTCCCAAGATTGACTTTGCGCCTAGCCTCTGCTTCTCTTTCTTCCCATGCCCATCGCTGCCTCTGTTGTTCGGCCTCAGCATCGCCGCCACAACCCCAAACCTCCAGACTCTCGACCTCAAACCGATCTTGGAAGTCACTTTTCCTGGTTTGGCTGTTGTGGAATGCTCCTCCACCAGATGTGTAGTTGTGAGTGAAGACTCCGAACTCGAAACTTGAGTCAAGCATCAGGGATACAGCTCCGAGCTGAACGTGGGGTGAGAGACCAGAAGTCTGCTTTGGTTTTGGATGAGGACAACCGAATGCAATGCCAGAATGCGATGTTGGTGGTTTGGTGAAAGAGACGTAGTCTTTATTTATCGAGGACGCATGAAAGACCTCGTGCACAGGTTCGAGCTGAAAGAGTAGCGTGTCTGTCTCCCCAATACATTCCTTGTGTGTTTGCCGCCAGGGCTGAGAAAGATAGACTCCAAATATCATGTGTGTGGATTTACTGCTATCTGGGAAGCGTTTTGGTGGTAGGGTATCTGAGAAAGCCCGTTCCTGGCCTCCAGAAGGCGGTTCTGAGATGCGATTACCAGAGACCAAGAGGATTGTAGGTGCTCGCCAGTTGAAGACTTTAGTTTCAAAACTACCCATTGAGAATCCGGCATCGCCACCCGAGTAGAGTAATCGTAGACATCTGAACAAAGTATTACCGGGGAGAAAGAAGGATAACTGTGACAAAACGTTCAGATCAAGTATCTCTCCAATCTGAGGAAGTAGTGATTGGTCTGCAGCAGGATCTGGAGGCGGAGGAGGTGCTGCATTCGAGTCCTTCCGCTTCGTGAAGTCGATGTTTTTCGAGAAGAGAAAATGCTCAAATAGAGGATTAAAGCCATTGAAGAGGAATGGTAATGAAATGGGTATCACAGTATTAAATTGATGAATTTTGACTCCTGGAAACTTTTCCACGTTGACAAATGCCGCAAGTATATTATCCGCAGTTCTCCGGAGGCCTTCTAGTTGCTCGCCAGCAAGTCTTTCGGCATGGCGAGCGAGGCTTTCCTGTATTCCCAGCGGCGCTATGAGCAGAAGCAGCATGATCAGCTTTTTGAGATTGTCGGATGGTATGGATGATTGTGCGATGGGATGGTCGCCATGTTTGAAGACTTCTATGGCGTCCAAGGACTCCAAAGCTGCCAGGGCCAAATCATCGTCATCTTCCTCGTCCTCGTCATTCGCAGCGTCATCCACAGCAAACCCTGGGACATGGCTTCTGGGTACCGGAGGACCCTGAGATTCTGCGACTTCTGCATTCTCGCCGTCCTTGTGAGACTCCCCTCGGTCGAAGACTGCCAGACTTCGGAAGAGCAGCTTCGTACGATCTCTGTTGCCCTTCTTCAACACTCTCTGGTATCTCTCGGTCATGATCACAACCACCATTATCATCTGCTCGAAGCCCAATACTGCTGGCGCATCTTGACCGAATGGAAATGCGCCGAGGTATGATACCATCTGGAAGATTATCGAAGATGCGCCGAGCACATCTGGAATTTCGAGGAACCGCGCGATCGTGTCCTCCATGAGGTACGCGATCGAGTCCTGGTGATCTGCGAGGCTTTTGAAGACATCTTGGAAGGAGTAGAGTTCGAGAGGAGTGAAGCATCGTTTTGCGAACTTGAGAGCCTACTTTGCATGTCAGCGCATGGTGTATGGAAGGGTAGCTCGTCGTACCAGCTCATGGCTCAGTTGCTCGGTCGAAGCATGCTGTGCTTCACCAGACTGGCCTTGTCCCATGGTGTATTACCGTAAGGGACATAGATATGCAAGCTCAAGGCCAGCTTGAGGATGTTTTCATGCTCGTGCAAGGAGATAAATAAGGTTGCAGGTTGACGTCTGCCTGCCCCGCTAAATTGACGAGCTCTAGGATCGCGACAAAATCTAGACACTTGCCCCTTTTTTTGAGCCACCTACTTCACATTGCTTCCCGAAATTCGAAGAAATTTACTTGAAGAAGTCGTAACTTGATCACTCATATTCCCATCCCGGTACTTCCATTCTAATATTTTGTTGTTTTATCGTTACCAGAGAGGCTCACTCTAGCCCTGAAAGCCGTTGAATTCCGCTGTTGGGCACAAATTTCATCCGGGATCAGGTCGAGATTGGGAGATTAAATACTTGATCGATCCCCTACGAATCCTGCTATTATCATAGGGCAAGCCGTTTTCAGAAGCTACATCAAGCATTTTCTGTATCTTTGCAGCCTTGGGATTGATTCATCATTCGAGATCGACCACCACAGAGAGCCTCTCCTACTGAGGCACGATTCCTATCGCCACTCTGTGTGACTAACAAGAAGCGTCTCCAGGCTGAAAGCTGACAAAGTTTGACTCCTCGAACGAATTCGTCTCACAATTTCTCTGCTTCTTCGATAATCTTGCCACTTCTTGACTTCTCGGATCGAGCACATTAAAGTCTCTCTGACGATCTCCTTCAAATTTGAATGCTAGCATTCCTGAGAGGATAACTTCAAAATGGTGCGGCTGCGGTTTTCCTTTTTTGACCCATGTTGATAGCTGCAGATGAGGCTTAAGCGCCCAGCTTCACCCACAGCCTGGTGCTAACACCTTCCAGAGCAGCGGCCACCATCACGACAGCAAAAAACACGGCCACGGCCACGGCAAAAAGAAGAAGGAAAACAGGCCTCCTACTCCTACTTATCATTACGAGTGGAAATGGAACTGTGTAATTTGAAGCCTCCGGCACACCGAACTTTGCTAACATACTACAGTGCTCTTGCGGCATTCATGGTGGTATGTCGACGAGTAATGATTTTTGCCCTGGATACAACTGTGGACACCTTCGCTGTGCAACTTGTCCTATGACCCAGGTTAAGATTTTTGATCATCGATGAAGTGTCAGCAATTACTTCGAATGCCGCATCTCTCGCTGCCCAACGGAGCTGAATAGAAGGTCTCTGCTGCGTGCCTATCCGGAGCGAAGCACGCGATCTGTATATCGCGAGAGCTGCTTCTACTCATGGATGACGCTCGGATATATTATGGCAGTCACTTCAAGAGCTACGCGTTTATATGGAGAACGGTGTTTACAAATGGGCAGAGAGGGGTGTACCTTTCAGAAAACTTGCGATTAGTACACGAGCTTGAGCGTGCTACAACACAAGAGATCGTCGAAACCTTCCTCGATAATATATGTGCCGACGGGGAACGGCATATATCCCGTAACCTTCAAATTAGGAGCTTCCTCAAGGAGGTAGAAATTAGCTGGTTGCGAAACCCTCCTGCAGTGAGGGAAGACCTCCCGGAAGAGTTAGCCGAATGCAAGATTCTTATAGACGACCGCAACAATGAGGGTATCACCAGAGTTGAATCGGCTCCCGCGGAAGGAAATTGCAGGCTATTACAACGCCCAATCAATGCCGTCGAACTCTATACAGAACTCTGCCAGCACGTACGAGTGATCGTGAGTTCATTTTCCAGATGAATCTTCTAACTACTATTTAGCGTCTACCACTCGCCTCAAATGCTATTGCAGCAGAGCGCCGTCTTATGTAGCTAAGTCCCATTTCTCCCCTGGCTGGAAATTTTCTGACCATTGCATAGTTATATTACCGATTTGGACCCCCACTGTGTTCTCGTCTTAATAGCCACGACATCTCGAACACAGGCTGCTTTTCTCAGGGATTTCATTCACCGATATTTGAGCTATACTGCTCTCATCGGAGTCACCATATATGTGAGTAGATGTCGGTTTAGCAGGAAGTTCCTCATTGCAGATGCAACGAAGTTTGTTCAGACCATTATCGTTCTAAAGCTATTATCGCTTTTATTTCCATTATTTCAGCCTGTGCTTATGTCTTCACCTGGCACAGGCTCATCTTCTATAAATGGTCGAGAATTTTCATACAATGTGATCTTGCCGCTGCAGAGGGATGACCATATATGTTGAAGTCTCATCCATGTTTGAGGATACGGCTGCTCTGAGTTTGATACTTTTATTTGAATTACGGAAAGCTACTAGACTCCCGAAAGAATATTTTAGCGTTTGAGCAGCATTTGATATCGCCCATCTTTTGAGAAGATTGAGCTAATTTCATTAGCAACCTTCTTCAATTGGTTATTCGACATTCGCTTTGGAATTCCATCTTCCTTACTACGCTTGGCGGAAAATGGATTCAATGATAACGGACACCCGAAAGCGCATTAACGGCAACCCTCTCAGACGCACTGAAGCCGTCATCCCACTTCAGATGCAGCACCCCATGGTAAGCCATCTAGCACTGCTTGCAAGCTCTATTCTACTACTGCCCCGACCCTCCTTACTGGTGATAGTTTTAATAATGCCCTTGATTGACTACTCGAGAACGAGCGTAGTGCTGATGCACTACAGAAATCCGCTTCAGAGGAACAAGGCGAGCCAACCGACTACATATACGAGGCACAAATATCTGTGATGATTACAGGTATTGATGACCGCGTTTGGGCAGGCTACTGCTTTGTCGACGTGTACTTCAAAAATGACACGAAAAGCCAGGATGGTCGGGAAGAGGAGACTAGCCAAGATCTCCAACCACGTCAAGCTCTTTCCGTACGCCGAAACAGACGACAGCACGATAATCACCCTAGGCCCTCGGAACGGCAAAGGGAGGAAATTATCCAACCGGACCAAAATTTTCGGGGTGAGCAAAACAATACCGAAGGGCAGAATATTGCAGGAACCCAGAATGTTTCTCGGAATGTGTCTTCAGTTCAGAATATCCCGGAAAGCCAGAGTGTCTCAAGAGGTCCCCTAGCCTCAAGTGACCAAAATACTCCAGTTCAGAATATCCTAGAAAGCCAGAGTGTCTCGAGAGATCTCCCAGCCTCAAGTGACCAAATTCATCCAGGCCGAGGGAAGAAGTACCACGGCGAACATGTCCGGCATTACTGGAACCGAGGTTTTCGCATGGACCCACACTCCTGCGGCAACTTCGCAGCAAATCCACCAATCTGGAACCCGCGAGACTACTTTTTAAGAGCACTCTCTTCTCGGATGGAGCAAGTCAAGGAAGAATGGAATAATTCTGTTTCACAGCTCATAGAGCAGATTGAGCCACATGTAAGTGTGTAATTGTCCCACACTGTGTCCTTGTCTAGAGAGTAACATCGTGGCAAAGATATACAACTTCACTAGAGAGGATACAGACCTGAAAAAGCGGGAATATCTAGAATATACGAGACAAACAGGGTTCAAATGGACCATTCGTATGCTCAGAAAGTTTACCAACCTTCTTTCAAAAACTATCACGACTTGGGAGACTTTCAAGGACGGCGAGATTCGTTACTTCTACATTCCTCACTCGAATGAACTTGCTGAAGTGTCGTGGGGCACTTATCTGGCCGCAATTGATAAAAATGTGACTGAGCTTCGAGATCTCCGTATGCAGAACTTATCTCTTCTTGCATTTCTGTTGGCCACATGCTGAATTTCTTGCAGGGAGCTCACTACAGCATCAGACTGACCTGTTTGAGAATATGATGAATACTGTACGTGACAAAAAGTCTCCCTTTCGCATCCATCATTAACTCCTAATTTTCTCATAGCTTGTTACTCATGCTCAGCATGCTGAATCAGTATATGCCGGAGAGCAGAACAGATTCATCAGAGCTTTGACTGTCATTACAATCGTGGGTAACGTCCTTGTTGCTTTAATTTCTTCCTCCCTCCACACGTTTCCAGCCTTTGGGCTACCGATTTACTCGGCGCTGACACTTTCTATGTTCAGTTTTACCTCCCACCCACTCTCGCATCCACAATATTCAGCATGCAAGCCACGATCCTCCCTCACAACGCAAACGTCAGCGCCTACCTTATCACCCTTTTCGTTCTGCTCCTGACTACAGTGTTCATTTTGGTGTATATAACCCCTCTCACAGCCGCCCTACAAGAAGTTCAAGATTCTCTTTCGGGAAGGGATAGTTTCTTGTTATGGATGAAGAGATCGTGGAGGAAGCCTGGAAGGCCAGGAGAGCAAGGCGAGGAAGACGAAGGACCCAACTTAGGATCCGGTGATATCGAATTATATGATCGAAATGGAGGTGAAGATAATTCGAATGGGCGAATGGAGGTTTGAGGCTCTTCCTGGGATATTTTGCAAAGGGTTGGCTCTTTGGACTGTGAAGCTCGCTGTGGGGTGCACTTTGGACAATGTTTGAGAAGAGTATTCAGGATGCTTTTGCGATTTCGGGATTTATGGTTGCACTTGCGGCGTTGACGGTAGAGATTACGCAGGCTATTGTTGAGAATGCGAATGGATGAATAATATTTGACTAAAGACGCAAAGCATCTAAGAGACATAGAATGGCGGGAAATTTCATCAAGCCGAATTATTTGACATGTGAAAAATGCTATGCGCTTGCAATTGACGAGCGGCAAATGCTTGATCATTGAATGGCGTTTATGCATCCTTAAGGCCACCTAATAGTGTACACGTGAAGCTTTGTCCCAAACCGAAAACTCCAGACCCAATGCACCACGCTTCGCAAATTTGTCTTTTATCCGAGAATCGAGGAATATCCGGAAACCAAGCATCTCCTCCAATTTCCCTACTTCTTGCCCCAAACCATTTCCTGTACACTCTCCAATACCCCTTTGCTCTTCTCACTCTCTTCAACCACAGAGGTAGCTCCTTGGTCCACCACCTTCTCAAAAGCCGCCTTCTCCTCTTGGGCAACCTTCTCGCTCTTCTCCTTGACTGTGCCCACCACTCCTCTTGCGCCTGTTTCTGCCTTCTCTATCACCTTCCCTCCTCTCCTTCTCGCCTCTCTCATGGCCTGTAATTGCTTCTCCTCCGCATCTCTGGCCTCAAGCTCCTTAATCCACGCCGCGTTCTTTTCCTTCGCTTTTCTCTCCGCAACAACAGCATCGAACTCCTTCCTCTTCTGTCTGTCCGATTGCCAATACATGCTGCCTGCAACCATAGCAACGAGTGTGAAGCCTTGAGCATAGATACGGGCGCGGAACATTCGATTCGTACGATTGTGGTCACCGGCGCGGATGGATCGGGTTGCGCCCAGGAGGGCCATACATGTGAGAATACATCCTAGAAGGTATATCAGTAAAGGAGTTTCCAGAAAGAAAGAAATGTGTACCTAATGGAATCAATGGCTCCTCCTTAAGTCTGCGAAAGAATTTCTGCGACCGATTCTCCTCGTAGAATTCACTGAAGTCGTACGATTAGCTTTCCTTCTCACATATGCCTAATCCCGTGTATGAACATACCTATCTCCATCAAAGGAGGACGGCAATGGCTCGTTCGACATCTTGAATATGCTGAAGAGCAATATCGGGTTGATCGTGTGAGGTCGAGATAATGAGGGGAAGTGCTGACTGTAGCTAGTGGTGAGGTAATTGAGCTGGTTTAAAGTTTCTCCGGCGTGCTGCAGCGGAATATATCCCCTGTAAGTTTTTCGCAGTGGCTTGATTTTGGTGCTCCGACTTCGCCAAGAACCCCGTCAACAAAGACCCCACTAAACAATTTCTGGAGTCATTGAGAAACAACAACGCATTGCTGCAGCTTCACCTACATTACAGACACGAACGTTGATATTTGAATGGCCGATTGTATCATTGCAGAGGGCAAGATGGAGAATGGAGTCCCAACAGTCAATGGCAATGGCGAGAGCAATGGACGACCAAGAACGCCGAGCTTGAATACATTGTCTTTGACAGAATACTCGACGAACCCTTCACCGCCGAGCGAGAATCTGGGATCAAAGATCCGTGGTATCATTCCGAATGAATATATACTGCCCAATGGCTATCCAGATGTTCATGTCCCAATTCTTCCTCAATTGACATCATACTAACAGAACGTACATAGTATTTGCGACTCATCCTCACATCTCGCGTTTACGAAGTCGTCGAAGAAACCCCCCTCACACCAGCTACGAATTTGAGCAACAGATTAGAATGCAAAGTGCTACTGAAGAGGGAGGATTTGCAGCCGGTGTTCAGCTTCAAGCTGAGAGGCGCGTACAACAAAATGGCACATTTGGATCCAAGAGTTAGCTGGAAGGGTGTAGTCGCGTGTTCCGCAGGAAACCATGCCCAGGGTGTAGCATACTCAGCACGGAAACTCAAGATTCCAGCGACTATTGTCATGCCAGAAGGAACTCCTAGCATCAAGCATTTGAACGTCTCGAGATTAGGTGGATCGGTGGTCCTCCACGGAGCCGATTTCGACGCAGCTAAGGAGGAATGTGGACGATTAGAGAAGCTGCATGGGCTGACAAATATCCCACCATTCGATGATCCATATGTTATTGCAGGCCAGGGTACAATTGGCATGGAATTGCTACGCCAAACAAATATATCGAAGTTGGAAGCTATATTTTGCTGCGTAGGAGGGGGGGGACTGATTGCTGGAATCGGAGTATTCGTGAAGCGCATAGCACCACATGTCAAGATTATCGGCGTGGAGACCTACGATGCGAATGCTATGGTTCAATCGCTAGCAAAGGGACATCGAGTGGCATTGAAGGATGTTGGTATTTTCGCAGATGGAGCAGCCGTCAAGAACGTAGGGGAGGAAACATTCCGCATATGCCAGGAAGTTGTGGACGAGGTTATCCAGGTTACTACGGACGAAACATGTGCAGCCATTAAGGACGTTTTCGAAGATACCCGCTCCATCGTCGAGCCAGCAGGGGCTCTCGCTTTAGCCGGTCTCAAGAAATATGTCGCTTCTCACCCATCCGCTAATACATCTCGAAATCTGGTTGCTATTGCCTCCGGTGCAAACATGAACTTCGACCGGTTAAGATTCGTGGCTGAACGTGCGGCGTTGGGCGAGAAGAAGGAGGCACTCATTATGGTGAGCATACCCGAGAGGCCTGGCTCCTTTGCCGAGCTCATCAAAGCTATCATGCCACATATGGTCACCGAATTCTCCTACAGATATGCTACGGACGCGGTAGCCAACGTTTTGATTGGTATATCACTCACATCTCCCGCTTCTCAACGAGATGAGGAACTATCTTCATTGCTGTCCCGCATCTCAGCTTGCGGCATGACACCTACAGACCTGTCTGGCGATGAGCTCGCGAAATCACATGTCCGATACTTGGTTGGAGGCCGGTCAGGAGTTCCAGACGAGCGACTATACATGTTCAATTTTCCTGAGCGACCCGGGGCATTGGCGAAGTTCCTGCAGACCCTGAGGCCGCGATACAACATCAGCTTGTTCCAGTACAGAAATGCCGGTAGTGATATCGGCAAGGTACTGACCGGCATCTTGTGTCCAGACGGAGAGTTGAAGGAGCTAGAGAGCTTCTTGAATAAGATTGGGTACCCGTGGGAGGACTGCACGGATTCTGATGTGTTCAAAACATTTTTGAGGTCGTGAATTCCTCGGGAGAAAAGGAATTAGCAAAATGGTCGTGGTGTGCGCCAGCGCCACAGTTGTTCATCGTAAGCATACTATTCAATCACAACTACATGGGAGGGACAGGATGTCATCAAAATAATTTGACATCACTGCGGTGTTTTACCTAGCTTGGAGTTGGGGCCTTCAAAATGATGCATACCAATGAGTGCATGGATTGCGGCTTGTAGAAGACGTCCAAAACAGACGTTCACCTTCGCAGATAGATACCTTCTCAAAGCAAGGAATTTAAGTCTTAATTTTCTCTCCTTCCGTATCCATGACCTACTTTGCTCCAAAACTACCCCCAATCCAAAAGCCGAACGAGGCAATGAACTCAGCTCAAAATTTGGAGAGAAACAATGTACCACACGTTACACTTCTTACTATTATTGGACGAGATGCCGAGGTTACTGCGATTTGCAACAGACCTCGTCTTCAGGTCGTAATTTTTGGGGACCGAGTCCCAATGTGAAATCGGCAAAACTTAATATCAAAGAGCGTAAAATGCATCTTAATCGTATATTGATAGCTGAAAAGTCTCTCTTTGGTCAGAAGTAGCTTTAGGCTGCTTATAGGTGTGTTAGCGTTAATTATATAAAGATCGACGTGCGACAAATCTCTCGCAGCGAGGAAGCTTAGCAGAATAGGGGAGCGGGACTCTTTAGCGAGCTGGGCCGAAGGTCGGAAACGTGTTTTCTGGTGGGTCATGACCACTCTATAAAATCTTACAAGTTTTAGGAGTTCAGCTAGAAAGACACTCTTAGCATTATTCATAGAGCAAATATTAGCACAAATCACTATATATGCGACCGCTTCAACGTGCAACAAACGGATGTGACTTTCCGGAGGGACCCTTCTCGGGCCGAAGACCACTCTGAGCCGAACCATTGCAGCCGTAAAATCGAGGCTGCAATTTTCGAGCTCCGACCAAAATTTAGTGGTCGTTGATATCTCGAACTCAAAATTCCACCTCCGCCAACATCCATCTCGGTGCTCAAATTACCTTCGCACCGAGAGAATAAAACTGCAACCATGATACCAAATACGACTCTCTTCCGCACAACGCGTATGCTGTTTCCTACCTTTAAACCCTCACCAGCGACGTTCCCGCGGACGAGTTCGAGGTCCTTCACCGCGCTCACTACTACGTATGATGTGTTACCGAGACCGAGATTAGCACCTGCGAGGATAGGAGTTAGACTGGGAGCAGAGGGGAAGAGTGTGGGAAGTGGGAGTGCGACTATGGAGCAGGTTCGGGGGACGAAGACGAGGAGTTCGGTGAAGAAGATGTGTGAGGGGTGTAAGGTATGTCTGGTACTGTTTCTTATGGTGGATAGGATCTCAGAGCTGGGAGACTGGAGGATTCTGGGCATTGGAGGTTGATTGGTTGGATTGAGGCTAATGATGTGATTTTGCAGAGCGTGCGGCGGAAGGGAGGCAAGAAGGGTCCTGGACGGGTGTACATTATCTGCTCGCTGAATCCGAAGCATAAGCAGCGGCAAGGGAAATAGATGATAGCCACTGGATATATTGGACACGTCGAATCATTCGGATCTCCACCTACTTCACTGCGAGAAGCCGACGAGCTGAGACGTGCCGTGTACATTATAATGGACGACTGCATGGACTGGCGTTTCGGGATTTTGTTTGAAGTGGTCACAATACAGCCAAGATGCACCAAACATAGAGGGGGTCTCATGACGGGAGAAATCCATTGAGTTGGTCTGCTCGGATGGTGTAGTCGTGCAAAGGACTGGGTACCAAAACTCAGGAATGTACTTTCTCAACCTCTCAACCCATGTCCCTGGATGCGATCAATGTATATTATTCTTTAGAGTATCATCGTAGTGCTCTGCAGACTCGTTCTGGGTATCATAGTCCGTTAATATACCTCTCCATACTCTCCCATTGCGTCTTGCCCGTTGATATCAGGTATCTGATGTGTGTCTGCGTGCCCAAAATTAGCCCAATGACCAGAGGATGCTCTTAGTAGAGGACTTACAATATCCGTAGCTCCTTTATTCCTCTTGAACTCATCTCTCGCAAAACCCAGAGTCTCTTCCCTTTGCTTCTTATCTTCAATCCGCCGACATCCTCTCACAATCGTCCGCCATAGTGCGAGAGCTCTTCCACGTTGCAAGAACTAAACATTGATCCAGTCAGCCATCTGCGGCCCTGCCAAACTGGAGCCTTGGCTGTCTGCAGTGGCGGAAAACATACATGGTCAAGTGAAACGGTCCTGTCCAGGCGACTTGCTGGCCGTTTCTTAGCTTCTGAGGCGTACGCTCTCGAGCTGCAGATTCTTATGCATGTTCGCGGCAGGGAGCGCATCGAGCATTGCATGTGCGTTGTGACCTGCAATGGATGGGTTGAGAGGTTGAGGCAATGAAGTATTTTAGGCGGAGGCGGGGCGGGGCGGAATTGCTAGGGATTTCCAGTCACGCTTTCTCGCGTCTTGGACAAGCTTTCCACATCTTCTACGCGACGTTCAAGTTTAGGGGAGAAATGAAGGCAACTCGATATGGCGAAGATTGGCTACATAGAGGTGGCGAACAGGAAGAGCTTGAAGGAGTTTGTAGAGGATTATATGCCTTCTGGGTACGTTCTCTCTACAGCAGCGAAACCGAAGCCAAATACGCGTCGTCTAGGATGCTCAAGTCACTCCAAAATCTAGAAGCTGCTCACTTATTTGTCCCAACTCTCACTAATCTGTCATACAGAGACTATTGGAAGAAATGGACTCATCCCACCACTAAGGCTGAATTCGAAGTCTCATTGCACACGCCGAAAGCGTTACATGATGCCGACTTCGAGGCCTGCTTCAGTCTCATCGAGTCTACGAGCGCCGAAGACTACAAAAAGTCAAAAGATGGCTGGAAGCCAAAATCCAAGCGGAAAGAGATGAAGCTTCTAGATCTCAAGTACCTCCTAGTGAAGTCCGGAGGCAAAGTCGAAGGATT
Organism: Cairneyella variabilis; assembly: GCA_001625345.1. Lineage (NCBI taxonomy): Eukaryota > Fungi > Ascomycota > Leotiomycetes > Helotiales > Cairneyella > Cairneyella variabilis. The sequence continues at coordinate 12,735 of AYLM01003089.1, forward strand.
TGCCTCCTTCATGCCCACGTACGAGGACGACTACCCAGTCATCTACTGCTATGAGATTCATCTATCTCCAGCCTTGCAAGGGCAAGTTTTCTTATGGTGTGGTATTCGGACATGGTGCTGACGAGTGTACAGTACCGGACTCGCCGCCATCCTCATGAAGGTTCTCGACGATGTCGCAACCAAGATTCCAAAGACCGAGAAAGTCATGCTGACTTGCTTCACTTGCAATGCTCGGGCCATCAGGTTCTATGAGAAATTGGGCTACAGCAAGGACGAATATTCTCCTGAACCGAAGGTCATGCGGAATGGAACGAAAATTGAACCTGGTTATGTCATTTTGAGCAAGGCGGTTTAGAGATGAAAATAAATTCTCACAAGTCTCAATCTCATGCGCCGTGCCTTTTGAGCACTTTGTTCTCGTTGGCCTTTTCTCGCCAACCTGCGTGCCATCACAGACGATTACCCGATCGGGTGACAGTGGGTGGGAATTTTCAAGTCAAGATGTCCTAGTGGATGTTGGATTTTGAGGACCAAGCCCTATTGATGTCTATGCTCTTGCTCGCTGCTTGTCCATAATTACCTTTCTGTACTCACTTGACTGTCCTCTTCACGATCCCTCTTGTGCCTGCACATCAATCGTTGGTCCTGCTTTTCATCACCTTACCTAGCTCCTCTTTTGCTGTGATCTTTTGCTCAGCTTTTTGGATCGCGCATTGGACTATCTCCTCATGTTCCTCACGCATCAATAAAAGAACATATTACGCTGGTAACTTAAAATCTCCCTCGTCCAATCATAATGTCTGACGAGTCGATTCGCGTGAAATCTCAGTTTTCCAGCAGGAATCTCCTCTGATGGATGAGGCTGATGGAAGGTGATCGGCAAGTCTTTGTCTCTCACAGATTCAAAATACCATGCACTCCAATCACTCTTGCGGATGCCAAAATCCAGTTTGTACATCAAGTGCAGGAAGTCCGTCCAGGTGACTTTACCCGGTACTCGAGCCTCGAGACCATCTCCTGGAAATAGAGCTGTGGCAGTTCTGAATGCTCGTTTTGTCAGTACAAAGGTTTGGGATGCTGGAAGTTCTTCAAGCTCTTCGGCTACTTCTGGGATTTCTTTTGAGGGGTCCGCAAGGCCGTGGGTCTTCAATTTGATCTTCTTAGGAACCGTATCTAGGCCGGTAGGCTCTGAGTATTGAGATATATGCGAATATACCAATGGTAGAGCTACCGCATCTTGTTTGATTGGTCTTGGCTTCGAAGTAGGAGGTTGCCATGGCGGTGTTCGAAATATCGTCCGCTGACCGGCGCGCGTTCCCATCAAGTCGAGGAGCGTTTTACCAGTCTCCTGGAAGCAGAATTGATCAATCTCTTTCCAGACCGAGTTTAACTTTGCTTCTGCCGCGCGTTGTTGGTTGACACTTTTCTCCGTGCTTCTTTTGCTGGTCGGACAATCAAAGTCAGACATGCGTCTACATAAATGCATCCACCCTTGTCTCGGGCTTGTCGTCGCCCTAGAAATAGTCTTACAAATCCCTATGCGTTTCTCCCACCGCCCCCTGAAAGGCATCGATATCTTGAGGAAAGCGGGTCAGGGGCTGATGTTGTTGGTACCACTAGGACATTGGCTCGTAAGAAAGTCACATCTCAAAAATTCTATGATTTCAAGAAATTTCAACAGAAATTGGTCGTAAGAGTTATAACGAAGTTAATTATCTTGAACGTAAGACAATTAGTGGTGGTTGAGAAAGAAAGTTCGCCCCTACAGTTTGGATTTCAGCTGTTGCAACAAGCTCAGAGAAGGCCTTGGCCAACTGGGCGTCAATCAACCCATTAATAGCCGCATCAGACCTCATCAGGCGTTCGATTTCATCGAAGATATTCGAGGGCCCTAAGATCTTTTGGCGTTCTCCGTCATAAAGGTCGTCTATTAAGTCAACTATGATAGGGCGCGTGCCATCCGTAGTCGCCTTCGACTTAAAATGCAGTGAATCTCCTACGTCTCCCACGTCTCAGTCAAATTTGTATTGCTCTGAGAGTTGTGGACTACAGTGCTATGGACCTGATATATATAGGGCCCTTAGGGCCCTTAAGGCACCCCTAGGCTACAGCGATCCCTAAGGCCCTATATCCAACAATCCGCCCAAGCGAATTCGCTGGGTTCGTGTGTGGCTCGAGATCGGATCAGAAGGATAAGATTCGTGGAGTTGCTCAAATCTTCGACGCTGATAAACGGCAGCAGGTATATGAATTTCTATTATCTCCTTTGAGCCCGCGTTTGTAGCATCGAAGTTAGGTCTGTGGCTTGGAGGCATGCTGGCAATAGCGCCGCTCGCTCCATGGAACCATGCCTCGGTGAGGACCTATATATTGCCGGGTCAGTCCTATATCTTTGTGAAAGAGACTAGCATTGTCGCGACAGGCGAACATTCAGAACGACAAGAAACTAAAGGGAACGAAAACAGTGGATATTAGCGCAGTCGGCAGCAACATATTCGACGTCGCCAAGAGAGCATACGGCGGCAGAAGAGTATATGACAGCAGAAAGAAATGAGAAGACCGAAGGTTTTTCAAAGGTGGCCATGATGCTACGGACCTTTTTTTCGCTTCTCGATAGATCTTTTGCCCATCGACGCTGTATTGACAGGCTATGTATTCCGAAGATAGCTTTTGATCTGTTCTATTTTGATGATATGAATTTGACCCTCTCTGGAGTCTCTTTCAAAACGGTATGATCCACGATTCTCGGCTTCCCGCTTCTTCAAGGTCGGATTTCGAGTGCGAAAAGCCAAACGGGCAGCATCGTCGTTGTAGGCATCGTCCGTCGAGGCCATTGTTCTCATTTTGTCAGGGCCGCCATAATCCACGATACGCGAGAGTAAGGTGGACATTTCGTCCAAACAAGCTGCTACGAGTTCGGCCCTATCGATCCCATTCACCGGAACGTCAAAATTCATTGTGAATATTTATTTCAAAAATTTCAAGTTTATGTTCTACCTAGTCAGTGCTCGTATGACTAGTAGCCCAAGATTCAAGACGCTGGTGAAAGAGTAGAGGTTGAGAGATAGAGTGATCTTCAGTGGCTCTACCTACGCGACGCGTTCTTGGGGCCTACCTGGGTGAAGCAAACACGTCATCACATGATCAGGCGAAATTGGTTGGAGATTCTGAATGTCAAAAAGAACAGATACTTTGAGGAATAGTGTCGCAAGGTAAGTTTCCATAACTTATGGAATTCGAGCATACGACTCTGTACATATTCCGATGCGGCTTTCTTTTCCAAAGCTACCCTGGCAATGTTACACGACATATCGATGTTCCAAGGCTCCCAATCCCACAGCCTTGCTCACGTCTCAGCACAAGAAACTCGTCTTTTTGAATACTCTTTAATCTTTATATAAACTTGGGAGACTGGATTCTCGATAATGGCGACTATCAGTCAAGGCACGGACCGCCGCGTTGCATCTCCGAGACTACGACGTCCTCCAAATGTTCTCCATCGACGACGACCACCTCGACACACGGCTTCAGGCAGCACGATCCCACTTAATCAGTATCCAAGTTCAAGCTCTTCAAGTGCGCAGCGCACCTCTTCAGCTCCTACGAGGCGACATGCGCTGCGGAATGGAGCTTCTCAGCGCACCCCTCCCGCAGACCCCGCACCGTCGCAGCAAGTCCAAGCTGTGCAACGCTGGACAGCCGAAGTTACAATCAGTATATGGAACTTTATACTAAGCATATGTGCTCTGATTGGAGCTACAGTACTCGGAGTGTATACCTGGGTCCAGACCAAGATCTCGAATCGCATCGCGCAAGCTTCGGGAGAGCTTGCGTTGCTAGCGTATTGTGAACAGTATTCTACCACAACTCCAGTGAGCCGCTCTGTGTCCCTATATTATAAATTTGATTGCTAAAATCCTCCATCTAGGCAGGACAGATTGTCTGCGCGGCTTCTATCGACCTTCAGAACATCAAAACCCAATTCTCGTCCCCTTCTGCGCAACCTCGACCCCAACCTCAGATGGACACGCGGAGTGTCGTACATGCTTTACCTACATCTTCTGCAGAAAGGGTAGAAATCGTTGGAGCTACTCTGTTCAAGGCTATTTTTTATGTCTCAACATTCCCAGCGCAATGCTACGAATTTCTTTTCTCTTTCCTGTCACACAACAGTGGTAGACTACAATCACGTTTCCGCAGATGTTCTCAGTGCATTCCTACAATTTTATTGCTCTTTAAGCTTGCCGTTTTCCACAAACCTGAAAGCCCTATGGTGTGGACAATATTTTTCTTACATGGGATAATTGGTTTCTGTACTGCTTGGTGGTTACTATAGACAGAATCCATTAACTTTTCTTTATCTCCGAAGTATCTTTTTTTTTTTTTCAGGTGGTCATTATAAGTGAAAGCCGATCTCCAATACTTGTATCATTTACGCAAGGTGTAGGTTTCCATATCCTGATCGACTTCCCAATTGCTTACTCACTGTTCCAGCTTCTAATAAGTCAAGTACTTGATTTAGTCTTGAGTAGTGCTATAGACATCTTGAGCATGATTCTTAATATACTCGGTATGCAATTCAAGGCGCCTCCAATATGGCACACTCACAGGCTTCAAAAAGGAGCCGAGTCCAATGATTTGGAGCACGATGGAGCTCATCCTCGAAAACATAAACGAACACGATTTCCATCCAGAGAATCAGCATTTAGTAACTGGGTTGAAAAATTTTCTCGCTCGTGAATCCTTGCCAATATATTTATCGTTCCGATTCTGATATATAGCTAAGAGTGAGGCTCATGGCTACACTTCGGACTCAGAGGAATCGTCGTTCCGAAGATGTACGTGGGATTATTTTTTATAGCATTTACCTATGCATGGCGTTAGGATCACTTCTATACTATTATAGGAGATGTCAGTTCGAGATCACACAGTGGATATCTCTTCACGAAATAACCAACAACAAGCAGCGGGAGTTGGAGTTGGAGGCTTTGGCCGAGCTCGAAATACCAGAATTGGCATCCTAGTAGATACTGTGGCTATAATAAAGTGGAAAATGAGTAAATTCTGAAGATCTCACTATATATCCTCAAATATCAATGTCCATATCAACCCATCTAAAAAGTCTCATCATCATCCCTCGTCTGCCTCGGCAATTGCCCTTCAATCGGGACGGACCCCTCGGCTCGCCTCTCTCCCGCTGAGCAATTCCCATTATTGGCACCAGCGCCCCGCAAATCTCTCCTCCCTCCGCCCTTCATCTCCTTCATATCCCATAAACCAAGTATTTTGTTGCACGTCGACGAATCCGTTAATTTATTTCCAAGACACGAGGGCCAATTGCATGCATAAGAAAGTATTATTTGACGCAATATGGGGTGGTATAGCGGGAGCTTATTTCGATAATTGGCAGACGGTAAGGGCGGGTTAGTACATAATAGATCCTGTGAGGCGGCCCGGGATACAGTAAGCTGGGGTGACTAATCGCGGCTCAGCCGCGCGCGGAGTGTGCTGGACGCACATAAAGAACAGGGCCGGCCATGCATTTATTAATGGGCTGCAGCGACGATGCGCATGGTACTGCGAGGATCTTTGGGTGGGAGAGAGCTTTTGTTGCATGTCGCGGCCAAGAGCCGGGGTCTGCGTGTGGTGTACTAAGGGAGAGGCCCTGGAGGGTTGCGCTGCTGGGCTTGAGTCGTGGAGGGGTTCGGGATGGAGGGGCCAGTGATGGTGGGGGTCTGTGTAAGGTTCAAGGGGATAGAACTTGGCAAAATCATGATGGTGGGATTTTCTTCTCTTTTACTTTTGATCTCACGGCAGGTTGAGTGAGTCAAATACAGCGAAGTCAACGTTTGTGTATTTGGGCGTGTTGAAGAGACAATTAGGGTCAAGATGTTTTCTCGCACCCGTGTCCGACGACACGCAGCGTTGTCGAGGGACCTGGTCTTCGTATCGAGCTCCATCTTTGAGACAAACCTCCGAATATGGGCTGCTTTCGTCAAGTGGGTGGAATTCCGGCATTGAGAAAACAAAGTCTCTGGCATTTGAAGTGTTTGCTGCGCTTTGCTCCAGATCGCGATGTCCGAAGATGTCCGAAGATATCGACGGTGACCAAGTGGCAAGTGAAACAATGCTGCAGCCACGAAGTGGATATATCGGCAGACCGTCGACGAAGCAAAGAACGAGTTTTGGAAAGACCTTTGGTTTTGTTGCATGTCGTCGATCATGTCCGATAGATATCGGGCGTGGTGGTGGTCCAGTGGCTGAACCGCATCACTGCATGAAGTAAGACTTCTTCACTCAAGGAGGAAGAAAGAGTGGGACTTAAGACTTTTGTTGCAAATCGCTCGTTCTCGTCCGAAGTTCGTCGGCCATGGAGGATTTGAAAATGAGGCTGAGTGTTGAGAAGTTTGATTGTTTCAACATCTATGATCAAAATTCCTTTCCTTTCTAGCTTGTTCTCCTATTTGATTTACAGGCCATTCTGGTTACATTTATTTAGGATCCCAACGTCATTGTCTTACGTCGAAAGCATCAGCTCTTGGCAGGTCTTTAGCCGTCAAATATATCTGGATCTGCTCCAACAGGAGGCCATACTCCTTTCTGAGCATCCCCTGCTTTCCAGTAGCTTTCCTTAGTACCAGAAGGTATCCCGACAAGTATGATCTCAGTCACAGCCGAGCCAGGTGCTGTCAAATTTGGCTCTTCAAACGTTTTCCACGTGGATGCGGGGTTAAACTCCTTTCCGTCTTGCAAGAGCACATATGTAGTTCCGCTGGAAGTCTGTGCGAAGACTGCAGACATGACCTGAATCTTTTGCTTAGCCTGGAGCACAGTAGGTTGATCGTTTTCATTGACAGAAGAAAAGAAAGCCCAATCCTCTGGCGGAAGTGCTTGGTTGTACAGCACAGCTTTGCCGCATTCGAATTCGGTATAGGCGTAGTTAAGGGCAGTGCGAAATCCGTCGTTTGGTGGCTCCCAACCGCTCCAGAATATCGATATCTTGTCGTTCATTTGGCCGCCAGCAATGACTTTCTGCCTTATGAATGGAACGGACGGTACATTGAGTCGTTTTGTGAGGATGTTTCTTTCGTCGAGCAAAGCAGCTGTGTTTGTAATATTTTCGGTGACTGGTAGAGGAGGTATTGAAATTGCGAGAGCATTGCACATACTTTGGAGGGCAAGAAACGCGGATAGAAGCCATAGATGGTTCGAAGGGACGCAAAGAAATTCTGTCTGCCAAAGACGCATGGCCACGGTGCTCGATGGAACGGAAGGAGAGGGAAGACTGCGAGTTTTCTAGGTATAAGGCAGTGGAACTTAAAACAAACTGGTCAAAGAAACACGTAAGAATTCCAATGAAGTTGGACATCCTTTAGCTGATAGATTAACTTGACTTATAGTGCTGTCTAAATGTCATGGAAGAGTTGGATGGGCATAAGCCACGAGAACCAACACCGTCATAGCCAGGGAGGATTCCACAGTTCAGATGTTCAGCCCATCTTGAGAATTCTGGACGTGAAGGCTGTACACAACCCTATCCTACTCAGCCTTCTGATCTCACTAATTTGAACTGATGTTCTTTTTTCGAATTTTCTCCAACCGAATATCATCATCGAAGTTGGCAGTCAGCGGCTTGAGGACTCGTGGCGGCGACCCCGCGCTTCCTGCCGCTCCTTCTCCTACTATTAGCCACCCAACCGAGGTGACCCAAACGACAACCCTTTATGCATTTTCTTCCAGCTTCTCGAGCGTGCCGCGCGGTTACCTTGATTCTGTGGCCACTTATTGGCTATTCTGCCTATTTCAAAATGCTACTTCACTCACAACGACATGAACACCTTCTCGTCCACGCTTTGACTGATCAGTCTAGAATATCGTCTGACTTTCTACCGAGCGCTATATTCCTGGGAGAAGATCTTTGCAAGACCTTAGAATCTCCAATACGATGTCTGCGGATAACTCACAGCATGTTGAACCAACACCACTCATGGCTGCCTGCTCTGCGGGTGACTTCACGACTTTGCAATCTCTTCTAAGCGCCTCAGCGATACAACAAGCGGACCAGACTGACACCATCCTACCCCTCCTCATGGATGCAACAAAGAAGAAGTACACAGACATCGTTGAGTACTTGCTCAGCCGGACCGAAATTATCGATTTTCCCGAAGACCTTCTCTTCGCAGCAATTTCTGCAGGCCTCGATATCTACAAGCTTTACCTCGCCAAAAATCCAACCATCCTGAAACATGAATGGCAAGGTTTAGGAGATGTAGTCTGCCTGGCCTTGGCCACCAACAAAGTCGATTTCTTGACCTACCTGTTGGAAAATGCAGGCGCCGACCCAGGATGGTCGACCACCAAGTCCACCAGATGGTTTTACACCACCCTCCCACTTGAACTCACGGCTTTTTCGTCCAGTGAGGCGAATATGAGGCTGCTGCTAAAGCATGGCGCTGTTATAAATGGAACCAACGCAATGCAATACGCCACTCTTTACGGAAAATTGGACAGGCTCCGTGTGTTGGTAGAAGCTGGCGGGGATGTGAATGGTATGATAGACCGTGCACATCCATTCTACACAGATGTGGGCTCTCCATACGGGACCGCTTTGCACTTAGCTGCTGATAAAGGGTTTGAAGATGTTGTGGAGTATCTGATGAACCATGGTGCTGACCCTAAGGTACTTGACGCTCGCGGAGAGACCGCGCGGCAGAGAGCCCAGAGGATGGGTCATGTTGGGATTGTTAGGCTCCTTCAACCGTTTGAAACATAAGTCGCTGCGCCTGCTAGTACTTTAGTCGACTCCAACTTTCGCAAAGTTCAAGATTCTTACACTCACATTTCATTCTGCGATTGAGGTATTCTGTTCGCTATTTTCTTGACGCGGCCTAGCTTTCTGTCAACCACTGCTACAATACTTTTGACTGTGAGAAACTTTCAGAATGAAGAGCTCTGGCTTGAAGCTTTTCTACTTTATTGCTCTCATTACATCTCTTGTTACTTCCGCAACTTTGAGTGATGAGAGTAGCGTCTCATCATTCCAAGTTGGCCTTTCAGAGACAGATTCACTTGCGGATCCAGTCTTCACAAGCCAGCTTATGTTTTCTAGTACCCTCGGTGATTCAACTGTAATTACTGCATCTACGACCGGGAGTTCAGGAATTGCAGTTTTGGAGACGTTCGTACCTGTCTCGGTCTCGCTACCAAGCATGCAATCATCACCAATTTCAACCTATGTTACAGATGACAATGGCAATACCCTCTCAGTGCTTATCGGGCCAAGCGGACTAGGATGGGAAGCAACTGGTGTTCCTTCAGGTGTGTCGGTAGTCTTCCCAACAGACTTCCCAACTGTAATGGGCAGCCAAGGCAATTCCATGTTGACTTCGACATCTTCGCCAGAAAGTACAGTCAGTACAACTAGCGGTATAACGTCTTCCAGTTCATCATCGATCCAGATCTCTGCTTTCAGCACCGGACTTAACACTTTAGCCACCTCGACAGCGAGTCCAACAACCTCAACCACGAATCCAGGATTCTCAGATCTCCCCTTCATCACCCCTCTTCAAGCAACTGTATCAGTAGCTTCGTCAAGTATAAAGGGTGTATCCTCAAATCAACTCGTGACCATCACCAAAGGGTCTCACAAGGGAAGCATCTTGCCCTTCTTATTGTAAGACTATTTAACTCAATATGAAGACCACAGCTGATTGCGTAGTCACTGTTTGATCTTTTGTCCGTCGACAGACCTGGGAATAATTATTTTTGGAATTGGTATCAAACCCTTGCCCAACAGCATTTCTCAAATCTGTTGAGGACGCTAACATGAAATACTAGACCATATCCCAGGAATCTACGTACTGGATCCTCCGCCACTTCCCTCTCTTCATGCGATCACTATTGGTCACGACAATAAACCAACACCGGGCACTGAGAAACCAGAAGAATCCCCAAAACCAACATCAACCGAGAATGCTTCAGACAGCACTGCATCTTTGACGAGTTCGTCGACAACGAGCTGCTCTGAGAGTACTGCAACGGGGTGTTTCACGAGCTGTTCAGACGAGGGAGCCACGACCCAATGCTCGACAACCTGCAGCACAATCACAGGTTGCACTGTGACAGCATCAAACAGCGCAACAACTTCAGCGTGTCAGCTACCAAATACAGTCGGCTTTCCATTCGCGTTTGGTCCTGACGGATTGGCAATTATACAAGCGAATGTAACCATCACCACTACTTCCTCGGACTCACTAAGCTACACAGATATGCCTTCAACCACTTCATCGGATTTAATGTCAACAGACGTATCGTCGACAGATCCAATGACTTCGAGCAGCAATTTCCAGACAACATCAACAGCTATGTCGTTGGCGTCTTCTACTGTACAGCCAAATCTCAACTACTGCTTCTCATCGTACGTTTCTCAATCGCAACCAAAATTCACTGACTCATACATCCAGCTTTACGGACCCTATACAATGCACTTGCACAAACGGCACCACAATCGCCCAAGACAGCTCAGGGAACTGCCCAAATCCACTACCAGACGAGAATCCGGACCAAATTTTCATCTGGCATTACTATTATTCCTCCGCTGATGCGAGCAATAACACGAACACATATGAAGTATCTCAAAAGCTGAATACCTCAGACGCATTGGCGGACCTACGGCAAGAAGCTATTTTCTCTGCAGCCACCACGGACGATATCACGGGATTAGCGACCCAGCTGGGTCCGTTCAATATGGAAGATGAGTCGCTTGGCGCATGTGATTATGCTGGACCTGCGATGCAAGCGGGAAGCATTGTCTGTGCAAATGGAGCTAGCATTCAGTGCTATTTGATTTGGGGAGAGGAACCGGGTACGAGCCGGAAGCGAGATGCGGGTTGGGAAATTGAGTTGGCGAGGCTGCTGTTGATATGCTCAAACTCGTTGTAGAGCGCGCCAAGAGTTTCTAAGTGCTTTGCAGGAATAAATTACCTGCTGAAATAAACTTCAAAGAAAGATTGAATCTTACTGCGCTCATGGTATGACAAAAGGGGGTGGCTTTCAGCTGGTGACATTCTTGTCCCACTTGGCTTGCGGTAGTTGGGAACTAGAGCAAGCCAATATTCTCTAACAGTCCCGCAGCCACGCGCAAATTGAAAAAGAAATACTAAATGGTAGCTAAATTGGGAAAGTTTCAGGAGAACTTAGAAAGAGAACAGAAACGAAGCTCAAAGTATGAACATCTCGAACACGACCACAAGGCCTTCAAATTAGAACTAAACAACTAGGTATCATACGCAGCACGCAGCAAACCAAACCCATGTCTCCATCTCCTCCACTCTCCCATCCCCTGCCTCCACTCTTCACCAGGATCGAGTAACTCTTTACTGAGGTCCAGCAACCATGCCCGGAGGAGCAACATAACCCTCAGCAGAAGGCGCACTCTGACGTCCAATAACCTCCTTCTCATCCTGAATGAGCGAGCAGCAGCCGCAGCAGCAAGACAGGAGACCATCGGTCACCATGTCGCCCTTGATGTTGTACTTCTCGCGGATGGCAGAGCGCTTGAGGAATTGGAGACTGTGAGGGCGGAAAGTTAGTGTCTGATATTCCAGGAGAAGAGTGAAAGACGGAAAGAGAACTTACACAAGGCTGAGACCGCAAAGTACGTTGGCACCAGCGAAGATCAAGCAGTCATTGTTGATGCGCTCATAGCCGGTCAATGAGGGATCCCGGAGACGAGCTTGGGTCTTGCCGTAGACGAAGCAGGAGCAGAAGGTTCCCTTTAGGCCTAGATGGTACAGTATCAATCTTCTGATCTAGACGGAGACTAGGGAGAACATACAGAGCATGTCAGGGCCATTGAAGCAGTCGAAGATATCATTTTGCCACTCCTCAGTTCCGGTCTTCTCGGAGTACTTGGCATAAGCAGCATTAACCTGGTTAGCAGGCTGCTCGTTCGTCTTTTGGGCATCCATCTCGAGTGATATTGTAGTATTCGAAGATAAAAATGACTTTGAAATATATGAATGGTCTTGTAGAATAGAAAGATTGCAGGAAAGTCTGATGAAGGAACGACGAAGTGAAGAAGCGACAGCTCAACTGGAGGAATGCGGGAAGAACCTGGGAACAGCCAGCCTTATAAAGAGATAGGGAGGGAGCTTTGGACTTCACTTGCTTTCTCACTACTCATGCTGATCGTCGGCCGGCACTGCGATAGCATTAAGCCTGAAACATAATTTCATCTCCACCCAGCGACAGGAATAGCTCGCCAGAAGCCGGGACGGTTGGGTCTCCTCCCCATGAAGTATTTGTTACCGGGGTGATACACAGCAACACATTGCTGCATGGTTACGGGCTGTGAGATGAGAGGGCGTGCAAAGCAGAAATGTCTCGAAGAAATACGGGGAGAATGCACGCCCATTTTCAGCCCTGTCCCAGGATGTGGTATTGGACGTGTGCCCAAAGCTGAACTAGTGGTGTTTATCGGCGTTGCGCCGTCCAATTCCAGCGCCTCGCTAGAGCGGGTGCGTGCTTGCGAAACAGACCCCTTTACTTTTTCTGCCCCGAAGTTTGTGATGCGTTGTGATCACTCACATGATTTTCGATTGGAATCAGCCTTGGTGGAAAGTACCGTGCGTGGAGTTAATTCCGAATTCATACAGGTTCCTAGAACTTGCCCTCTGAAAGAGCTGTATTAACGCCACGGAACTACAGGTCGAACATCTGACTCATCCTCTAGAACGACTTGATGTGGAAGTGTTGCGAACTGCTGACCGCATGATTGAAGACCATTGGACACAACGGACTCGGAATTTTTGAAGATAGTACGAATCATTGCCAGGACGAACATCTTTCGGATGATAGGGACGTACGGACAGCAAGATAGCAGAATATGCTCTTTCAATTGGTTACAACGAAACGGAAATCCGACCTTCAAAGTAAGTATGATCTGATAATGCATCGAGTCGTATTGGTGACCTACCATACATTCGTAATGTCATCGCTGCAGTCATTTTGTGTCGTACTCATTTTGAGCCTCATCCCATCCCCCAAACTCCATGCGTCCCACTCCCAACCTTCAACACCGCCTCTTGGCCCGGTACCTTAATCTCACCCATACAATTGGGCGGCACCCGCACCGTCATACTGAACTCTCCATCCTCGACCTTCCACTCACACTTCACCTCTCCATACGGACTCAAATATCTAGTCTTGGCCCACGTAATACCTTTGTTCGGGTCAGGAATTGGTTCGAAACGGATGACTTTCCAGCCTGGGACAGCGGGGCTCATGCCACCGACGGTGGAATGAAGCCAGGCGCCGACGGAGCCGAGAGCGTAGTGGTTGAACGAGGTCATGGAGCCTGGGTTGATGTTGCCGTCGGGGAGCATGGAGTCCCAGCGTTCCCACATCTGTGGGAGGTTAGCGTTTGAGAGGTGACAAAAATCATTAACGGGGCATATAAACGTCTACGACGAAAATGGAAAACGCACAGTAGTAGCTCCCATAGTAATAGGATACAACCAACTCGGACACTGCTTCTCCAACAACATCTTATACGCCAACTCCACATTTCCAGACTTCGTCAGAACAGGCAGAATGAGCGGCGTGCCCACGAATCCAGTCGCAATCCGGTACTGCGAAGCACGGACAATGGTCGCGAGTCTCTCCGAAGAATATGCTTTCTGCTTATCTCCATTCTTAATATCAAAAAGCTCGAATGCGAATGCGAGAGCGATGGCAGTCATGGAGTCGGGAGCCAATCGTCCGTTAGGCGTCATGTATTCGTCTCGGAAGAATTGCTTGAGGTCAGCTGCTTCGTAGGACCATTGTTCAGCAGCTTCTTTATTGCCGAGGACTTCAGCAACTTGAGCAGCTAGATATGTGACGTGGGCAAGATAAGCATTGGCGGAGAGGTGGACGTCGGTTTTGCCTTGCTCAGGATGATCAGCTGGCGCGGCCGGATCAAGCCAGTCGCCATACTGGTAGAGATTGGGATCCCAAAGACCGTTAGCTTGCCGCACAACTCCCTTTTCAAGCCATTGTTTCATGCTTTCGAATTGATTTTTGAGGATGCTGCGGTCGCCGGAGGCTTGGTAGATGTCCCAGGGAGTCATGACGCAGCAATCAGACCACGCTGCTCGGGGCTTCAAGAAATAGTCAGCATGAGGCAGAGCAAGGTTTAGCAGAGTTGGGAAGAAGGTAGAGAGAGAGATGTTTCCAAAGAGATGTTGGAAGTGAGAGTTGAAATTCGATTTCACTTACCTCATTGAGCTCATAAGGCTTGATACAGGGTATGACCTCCGGAACATTGCCGTTGAAATCATTGATCTGTTCAACCGCAAGATCCTTGAGCCAACCTGAAAGCATCCCCGTCGTGTTGTACAGAAAGTTGGCAGTCGGGCTGAAGACCTGGATATCACCAGTCCATCCAAGGCGCTCGTCTCGTTGAGGACAGTCAGTAGGAATACTGACAAAATTCCCACGCATACCCCAGCGAATATTTTCATGAAGTTGATTGACCATCTTGTCCGAGCACTCAAACCAACCAGTCCGTTCCATGTCTGTGTGTATGACCAAAGCTTCGATCTCTTTTGGTGATGGGAGCCCGGATGGCCAGCCATCAACCTGAACATATCTGAATCCATGGAACGTGAAGGTCGGCTCCCAAGTTAGTGCCTTCCCATTGAGAATCAGAGTATCTGTTTGCTTGCAGTCTCTGAGTGGTCGAGTAGCTACTTCTCCATGTTCCAGAACCTCTGTGTGCGTGAAAACGATTTTGTGTCCTTTCGGTCCCGTGACATGAACTCGTAGCCCACCGACGAGGTTCTGTCCGAAATCAACAACAGTCTTCCCTGACGGGCTTTTGAAAACCTTTTTGGCCTTGACAGTTTCGGTCTTTCTGACTGGTGGGCCATCGGCTGACCTCAATCTGCCTTTGGGAAAGTCCGATTTGTGTACTGAAACCCATTTCGAATCTTCAAAGGCAGGAGTACACCATCCCTCGATGGCCTCAGAAGCATCGTACTCTTCGCCGTCGTATATTTGTGATGAAATCATTGGGCCGGTTGATGCTTTCCAGGTGTCATCAGATCCGATAGTGAGAATTATCCCATCGGCTAACTCGATTTCCAACTGAACAAGAAGGGCTAGTTGATCGCCGTAGATGCAGCGATCGCCTCCGCTCCATCCCATTCTTCCGCAATACCAGCCTTCACCAACGACAGCTCCAATGGCGTTCTTTCCTTCCTTCAAAAGGCTCGTGACATCGAATGTCTGGTAGTTGAGATGGTATTTGTAGGATGTCCACCCTGGGGCCATGGCATGATCACCGACTTTCTTTCCGTTGATCGATGCTTCATACAAGCCGTAGGACGTGACGTAAAGGCGTGCCGAGAGAATTGAACCTGGCGCTGTGAAGGACTTCCTAAAGTAGGTCGGCCGATAAGAATCTCTGGTGGTAAGAATTTTCTCTCCTGAAATCATATGTGCGCACCAGTCATCGTCACTCAAAAGGCCAGCTTCAATACCGACAGGAACAGACCACGGTGTGAATTCATTACCTGAGCCACCAGCAGCTCGCACTCGGACATAAGCAGTTTCCCGCGACTTGAGCGGTGTGCTTGGCCAAGGTACCAGTATCGAATCTGGTGAATCGAACTTAAAGGTTTCCGCATTGTTTTTGCCCAAATTAGGTCGAAGAACCTCGATTTCGTATAACGATTGGGTCCAGTTGATGGCATTGCCGGAGAACCGCCAACTGATTCGAGGAGCACTCTCGCCAATCCCGAGGTTGTCTCGATAGTGGTGCTCAAAAGTCACGGACTCGATCTCGACCCTTCTAGTTGCCAACTGCATTGTGGATGTTTAAGGCTATCAAAGTCTGAATAGCTGAAGGAAAACAATGCTCTGGGTCCTGCTTTCAAATTTAAGTGAACGAATCAGGGATTTTAATGAAGAACAGACAGAAAGAGACGAGTGAAGTAGAGACGCTCAATGTCAAAGATGATAACAGAGAAGATATGAGACGTGTCTTCCAATGAATCAGCAGCTTTTTCCAAAGAAACGAAGTGAAGCATGAAACGTTCGAGAAGACAGACGTCGTTGACCACGCGTCAAGGACTTGACGCTAGTCCAAATTGTGCCTGCCCTCGTGATTCGAAAAGAGAGAGGCATTTCCGACTTCCACCAACCATTGCTCTTTCCGAACCAAATCGATTTTTGATGATGGAATCCAAAAAAACGCCAGAAAACACCAAATTCTCGAATTTCAGCTTTCTTTTTGGCGGCACAAGGCTAGAAATAGAGAAGACGTGTCGTCTCGACGCCTTATCAGCGCCTGCAGCGATAAGCATAAGCGAGCCACTACTGCATTAGGTCGGCCGAGGCA
Source organism: Cairneyella variabilis (assembly GCA_001625345.1). NCBI lineage: Eukaryota > Fungi > Ascomycota > Leotiomycetes > Helotiales > Cairneyella > Cairneyella variabilis. The sequence goes on from AYLM01003089.1 coordinate 29,119, forward strand.
TCCATAAATCCCAAACACTTGAATATCATCAATCTGCAGTACATTCCACGCACATAGATTGCATTCCCTAGATTCCATAGCCAGACATGTAAGCTTCATCCTTGTATAATTTGAGTGAAAGGAGAGACTGATGTGATAACAGGGCAGGCCAACTCTACTCCCGGCCAACAGTTGCTGACATCCTCGCCCATCCATCGTACCCAGACACGATATGGGACCTGATTCCAACTCAGAGCGGCAAGTTGGATGTTGGCGCCGGTCGTGGAGGGCCGTTCAAGATCGATTGGGAGGTCCATGGGAAAGGCCCCATCAAGATGGTGGTAAGTATTCTCCTACCGCTCTTTCAGCTCTCAACAGTTTATATTTGCACGTGACATGGCTGACCTCGATATCTTGCCTTGAAGTGGATTATGGGCTTGGGCTCAGTACGAAGTGCGTGGCAAAGACAGACGCTCAAGTTTGGCCATGAGGAAGGAGACAAATACTCTTCCCTCATCTTCGACAACCGCGGCATGGGCAAATCCGACAAACCTCTCCTCCGCTACAGCACCTCCGAGATGGCTCGCGATCTCCTCGAGATCCTTGACCACCTCGGCTGGACTGCTGACCGCGAGCTCCACGTCTCAGGCGTCTCGATGGGCGGCATGATCGCGCAAGAACTAGGGCTCATGATTCCCGAGCGTATTGCGAGCCTGAATCTCATTTCTACAGCGGCAGCGATTGAGAATACGACCACGTTTTTGGAGAATGTGAAGACGAGGGTTAATATGTTCCTTCCGAAGACGCTGGATCGGAGTGTCAGTGATGCGGCGCATATGCTGTTTTCTGATGAGTGGTTGGAGCGCCCGGACGATACTATCGTGCCTACAGCTTCCACGCCCAACGTGAAATTGCCCCCGAGCGGTAAGTACGCCATGTTCAGCACGAACTACGAGCGTTTTGCCGCACAGGAACTCTCTAAACGCTTGGATCTCGAAGGCTTTACCAAAAAAGGATTCATGCTGCAAGCAGTAGCAGCAGGCTGGCATCACAAGAGCGCAAAGCAATTAAAGGAGTTGGGTGATAGGGTGGGGAGGGAAAGGATCATGGTGCTGCATGGCACGAAGGATAATATGATTAGTGTGCCGCATGGGCGGAAGCTAATTGAGATGTTGGAACCGGGGACGGGGATTATTAAGGAGGGGACGGGGCATGTGTTTATGCTTGAGGAGTGGAAGTGGCATAATGAGATGGTGGAGGCGATGGTGGAGAAGGCGCAGAAGATGGGGATGGGTGAGGCGAATGGGAAGGCATGATTGACGTTATGTGATGTGTGCTTAGCTTTTCGTGGGCGGAGGCAGCTTCCTGTTGAAGCATGAGGACTTTCATATGGACTAGAGGAGACTGCGTTTGGGAGCGATAGAGTTACATAAGAGGTAATGGGTTCATGATGATACACTTTCTATTTTGACTCGAGCATGAAATGTATCCAGCAATTGTTTTAACAGATTTTATCCTCCAATGAGTTTTCATCCGCGAACAAGAGACATTGAGTATGGGAAGAGAGGATGGAAAATAAAGAGGTTACGAGTAATTATACACAGTCGAGAAGAACATCAACGAATTCTTGAAAAAGGACGGTTACAAGGAAAGGTGGTGAAAAGGTAGCAAAGACGGCTGGGGCAGAATTGTGGAGCACGAGTTGCAGATTGAAAGGGGTAGAGCAGTTGATAAACATGTTAAAGGCAGAATTATATCAGACACTCAGAGCGAGAGAGGTGAAGAGGTAAGACAGCAGTTAAGGGCAAAATTCAGAAGCACGACTGACGGATCCACGACGGTGGAGGGACGGCATTAGATGTTGGCAAAATCAACTGGCACGATGAGCAGAGCCGATATGGTGAAAGCCAAGAAAGGGTGGCAGAAAGAGACCATGCCAAAAGTCCTTTGGAATATTCGTAATTCATTTATTGCTCACTCACGTCCTATAATGATGCTTTCCCCTAGAAAATGCCTCGCCACGCCTGCCTCCTATGCTTTTCGTTTCTCTCCAACCTCCACATCAGTCTCTCCTCACTTACAGCATAACAACGCCAACTCCGCTCCCTATCTTCGGGTCCAGGTTATTCTTCTTGTCCACACCACCGGCAATCGGATTCGCCTTGTAGTTATACAAGTAAAAGTGTAGCTGTCCGTCACCTCCGCCAAACTTCTGGTTTTCCAAGAAAAGTGTATTGTCCATCAGGGTCAAAGCATTGAAGACATCGAACTTGTATTTTTTGGCGAGGATCAAAGCATCATTCATGAGCTCGTTGAGGCGCTTCTCGAGGTCGGATTTGGTGAAGTTGGGGTCGAGGCCGTATTCGGTTGCGTAGTAAAAAAGATAGGCAGCTTTGACGACTTGGTGTTGTGGGTTGTTGATAATGGTCGATTCAAGGATGTAGAATGAGAAGAAGTCGAAGATCTTTTTAGAAGCTGGGTCCTAGAACGAATTCAGTGGATGGGCTATCAGATGTCTGAATGATGGTTTTACTTCGACAACGTAGGACCAGATGACTTGCTCGCCCTTTGCATCCTTCTTGTGCAACAGCCAGTGTTCGACCTCTTCCCTGGTGAACACAGGTGCCATCTCGAATTTGGCCATATAACGCTTTAGGAGACTTAGAACACCATCGATATCCTTGGCTTCCATCTGTCGGAGGTTTTTGGTTGCAGTGTGATCTGGGAGAGCATATTTTCGGACTTGGTACTGAGGCTTGCTGTTTGGTGGAAGAGGGCTGAAGCCAACTTCGTAGAGCTTCTGCCAGTCTAAGGCTCGATGGAAGTATCTGCAAGTGCTGACCGGTGTTGGCAGTACAACTCCAGCAGTATAGATTGCTTGCCAGGTTCCTCTAAGGTAACACCGCCGAGTGATCTCCTTAATTAGGACCGGTGTCAATCTCTTAGCCCGAAGCTTCTTGTGTATGCAAAGGAAGTTGACTTCCGACGCATTGAGTACCTTCTTCCGGACCCGTAAAGCGACTGGTATGGCGGATATGAAAGCTACGAGCCTGCGAGACTCTGACGCCCGAACTCCAACGTGCCATTCCTTGGTCCAGCCCGGACAATGGAGGGCCCTGGAAGGGTCAGCCAAGAAATTGAAGTGCCGACTTGCTAGCTTACCATTTCAGGAAGGACTTGGAATAGTTGAATCTGAACATAGACTCGTCATCTTCAACATAGTGGCCGTTGAGCAAAGTCCAAACTTCCTCTAGCTCGTCCTCGTTCAACAGGTCCATGGTAACCCACTCAAATCCAGGAAGCAAAGGTCCTGGCTCCTTTGGTACATCCTCGATCTTGATGATCTTAAAAGGACCCTCTTCAATCTCTCCAGTGTGTTCGCCAAGCCGTGGTACGGGCTGTGTCTGCCAGAACTTGTACGACCCCATATCCTTGACGTTCTTACCGCTCGAAGCCAGACCTGTCATGATCTCCTCGAGCTTCAGTCCCTTCATAGCCTCTGTCATTTGCTTCTCGGACATTTCTCCCTGTCCCTTTCCCATGCCCAATGATTGTGCCAATGCGGGGTTCATCCTCATTATTTCTGCGATTTGTTCCTTGCCTAGTCCCGCAACGGCTTTTTGTACTTCATCTTTCGAGGAGCTGGCTTCGCTGGACCCGCTTATACCGAGAGCAGCCTTTATACGCTTCTTCTTGGACTTCTTCTTCTTTGCTTGGGCGCGGGAATCTGTTGACGCGCCAACAGAGGGGGTCTCTTCGTGTTCTTCATCTTCATTCTCGGATTCGACTTCTGCAGTTTTGGATTTAGATTCCTCAATCACTTCCTCTGCTGCCTGTTGCTTTGCAGCGACATCGTCAACTTTGGATTCGTCCGCCATTTTGGTTGTCGTTTGTGTATGCAAAGTGCGGTTGACGAGCTTAAGGCAGCTCAAACATGTTTTGAGTTACAGCTTGGCGACCCCGCCAGCCCGTTCGCGCTAAGAGTGGCATGTCACGTGTGTAGCTTCTCCAGCCGCAGCTCGGTGACGATGAATTGTTCCGTGAAAAATCATATTGCCGTTATATTTATGGGTTCTATCATATGTACATTCCTCGCTACACAGCAAGTCTAACCAGAAAGCATCAACGCAAATCACTCGAACTCTGGGACTTGCTCTGGGACCACCGCTTCATCAGCATCAAGACCAAAAGCCTTCAGAACCGCGATGGCCACAGGAGAGAAAGTCAAGATCTGGTTGTGACCTACTTTCGTTAGCCCGTTCTCAATTGAGGATTCGCGCTCTCGACTTACCACCGTGAGCGAGAATCTCTTCTGTGATGATCTTGTCCCCGCCTGTTTTCCAGGTGCTTCTGAATGCTCCATTACCCATATCAATGGTTGATCTTGCTTTCATCTTCGTGAACAACTCCAAATCCATCCCGCCATCAGTGGTTGAATTTGCGGCAGCAGCAAAAAGCCCCTCAGAGTTGGTCCATGGAATCTCCCAATCGTTTCTCGCGTGCATGATGAAGAGTCTGACCCTTTTGCTGAGCTGGACGAAGTTGGCCAGCCGCATAGCAGAGGGAAAAGTATCAACCAAGTACTTGGACCAGAACTTGTAAATTGCAGGATACGGCTTAAGCGGTGACAGGACTGGAATATATCCGGCAAGAGAATATTCGAGGAGGAGTTCGGGCAGACTCGTGAAGCCCGCAACCAGCACAACACCTGCTAAATCGATGCCACGTTGTGCCAGGCGTTCGACCGTACCACACGTCACCCCTGTTCCAAGGCTTTGGCCGAGTACGAGGATTCTTTCGGAGGGGATTCCAGCTACCTGCATCACCCAGTCGACGGCGGCAACGCCATCCGTGATAACACCATCCTCGGTCGGTGAGCCAGATGAGTAGCCGAAACCGCGATAGTCGATGGCTATAATATGGATATTCGCAGTACTCCCTCCATTTAAGAAGCGATAGGACTCGGTACGCCAACCTTGACCGACAGTTCCAGCATTCTGCACGGATTAGCACAGCTCCTGGACGGGGAAGATTGGAAATCGTACACCGTGGACTACCGCCTCGTTAGCCGAAGTCATGGAATGTATTCGGTATACACACAATTGACAATCACTCGAGATTCAGGATCATTTATGAGAAGTTCAAAGCCCTTTGTCTTTGTAATATCCTCAGCGCAGCCTGCCGGCCCTTGCAAGATCTCGGACTCGTGCTTTGCATAGAGCCCCAAGGGCATCACGTGCCAGGCGTAGATGATCTCATTATCCGGAGTGGTGAAATTGAACGGAGTAATTTGATTTTCTAGTAGTCAAGTTAGCTCTTGCATAGTACAGCAGAGACGAACACTGACTCGCAAAGCCAAAGATCTCCGGAGTGTTTGGGTCATGCCACCAGATAGTATTCAGTTTATGAACAAAAAGGACCCTATCATTCCATTAGCAGATGCACCCAGACCATCAAGAGGGCATCAACTTACTGCCGCTGTAGCCATGGATTTGTCAAGGCGACCAATATCAGAAAGTACAACGCAACAGCAGAGAAAACCGTCTGGTAAGCCCGTCGGAAGATCGGGGCAAGAGATACCATAGCTTGGCAGATAACTACTGAGTGGTATTATATTAGACAGCAATTTAAAGTAGTAGGAAGGAAAATGTTCCATATTCGGAAGAAACAAAGTAAGGGAGTCAATGCAACTGGGGCCTTGCCCAACTGTGATACAATCTCACACGCAAAGTCTCAAGTTCACAACGGACATACGCAGCCCAACGTGATACAAGGTACTATGTGACCATCGAATGACTTACGGATGCCAACGAATAAATTCTACTGATTTCTTGATTCTTTCGGATTTCTACGCCGTTATCGCAGGCTCCAGGCTAGGCGTTTGATTCTGAGGCGGTCGTGGTTGCAAACACTCGGCTGCAAGGGTTTGGTGTTCCTCCCAAGCTCGAGAGGCAACCTTTCCTCGTCTAAAGTTCGCAGCCCTTCAAAACTAACAAATTCTAACAACCTTACACTGCGACGCGTCTCGCACTACCACCATTCGACCGGTGCAGTACGGTATCGATAACTATGGAGAGAAAGAGGAAGCTTCCAGCTCGCGCTGCGCGTGTAGAGTCCGTCAGCAAGAAGCGGATGTCGACGCCTCCAGAGCCGCGGACTCAAACACCGACACCACCAGCACCAACCCCAGTGATTGAGGAAAACTTGCCAAAGAGCATTGTACCGGGCAAACCTTTACCTACAGTCGATCAGCCACAGCCTGAAAATCTTTCATCTAATGATTTTCAGTCGGTTGCTGAAAGGTCAGTATCCACCAAGCTCCCAAACCCTCGATTTCTCATCTGCGAATGGAACTGATTTTGGTCTGATCACAGCGGAGTTTTGGAAGAGTCCTTAAAACGATCACGATCGAAATGGCTCAGCGAGGGCATATTCGAGAAGTATTGGACGAAACCTACGAAGAAGAAGGGTGCTCCGCCAGAGCCACCCAATAATCCACCCAAAGAATCTATGACGAAGCTTGGGACCTGCACCATCACTGTCGAGCCACATATCATCGATGCTGTTATGTATGCTATCAAAGATCCGAATCCTCCAAAACTCCCCCAAGCTCCTCCGCAGCAGATGTATCGACCCATAATTCAATACGGCCCTCCGGGTGGAATGATGCCTCCTCCACCTCCAACACCACCACCCGTCGTCCAACAACCACAAATCGCACCTCCTCAACCTACCACACAGCCTCCTACGGCACCTCAAGATGTTCATATGCAGAACTCGGGCCCTGCCCCTCCGAATAATATAGCTCCTACAGCAACTCCGCAGACGAATGGTGTCATGCCGAATGACCAAACTCCACAGACAAATGGCAACATGCGAAATCCGCCACCGCCGGGTCCGCCTGGAGCTGCTCCTCCACGGAGGAAGATAGAAAGAACAGATCCTGTTATACAAATGCTGGCGGAAAGAGCAGCAACGGATCCGGATTTGAAGGCGCTCATGCGTCGGGTGGCAAACGGCGAAGCTACACCTACGGAACTGAAGGAATTCCAGAGTCATATTGATGAGCTCACACGGATTCAAAAGGCTCGCCAGGCTGCTACTGATGCCCAACAACCTACGGCTCAACCTCCACCTCCGCCTCCTACGGCTACTGTCCAAGCGCCGCAGATGAATGGTCATAGCACGCCTCGACCTGCTCAGAGCCCTGCACCGCCGCCAACTCCCATCAGAACAACTCCAGCTCCTCCACCACCCCAAGCAGCTCCACACTACTCACCCCACCCGCCACCACAGCCACAAGCTCTCCGGTCAAAAGGGCCTGTACCTTCCTTGAAGCCTGATATTTCTGGGGTGGTATTCGAGTTTACCGGCGGCTCCGGTGATCGATACCTCTTCCCCAAATTCAGCATCTTGGAGTACCTTCCACAAGGCCAAGTTATAGCATCGTTCTTGATTGTTCGAAGAGGCAGCAGTTCTGATTCTCCAACCTACGATCCGGCCTTGGACTATTACCAGCCGATCACGATCAGGCTGTATGCCCACCAAGGCCGACAACTTGAAGCACTGCAAAAGATTGTGGCTCCTCAGGAAGAAGTCCGGAGGTATATGGATGATATCATGGATAAGGCTACCAGAGCGGAGTATGTTCTCCTCGCCATGCGTCTCCCCAAGGATTCCGAGTCGACTACTCCTGCAGAGAACGCTGATGAGCAAGCGGAGAAGGTAGACCAAATGGATACCAGCCCGAACTGGGCCACGTCTACCTCAACCCCAATTGCACCAAAACCCAAACCGGCGAAGAAAATCCTTACAGAGGAAGAAACTCATCAGAACTTCATTGCCTCGGTCGCGGCTCCAGTTGCCTAGATGGAATTTCAGATACTGTATTTCGTATGGAAGGAGGAAATATTTATTTCATACATGGCGGCGGAGTATGGATCGAATTGAAGGGAAAGGAAGGTGTAGGTGGTAATATTGGCATCATCAGAACCATCGAGCTGAGACTGGGAATCAAAAGGATGTATTCTAGACAGGAGTACTTGTGATATCCTCAATTTGAGATATTTGGCATCAGGCCGTGTGCCATTATTTTCATTTGTTTTCGGCGCCTCCGAACACCTCCAGGATCAAACACGTGACCAGGTTTACTCGGTGTGCAGCCTTTATCTGACTGCAGGAATTAACCAAATCGGTCACCGATCCGTTCTCGCAGGCTTGTTACAAATCTAGCCTATTTCCAAACTCACTTCGATTTCTTCATAATAGTCGGATGGTGCTCATATCATATTTTTGTAGTTTCCAAGTAACGATGACTCGAATTCGTGATGAGCACCACGACAATTCTTCCCGAGCTTGCAGAATTGGAGGTGCGATTTGTTGACAAGGTGTGTACATTTTTCCTGTTCCATGGACCGGGTAACGCCGCGTCAGCCTCGAACATCCGTAGACGAGAACCACTCAACTAGGATGCTGATCGAACTGTACTGATTATATTTCTTAGGGAGACGTAGTCAAGGAAGGCTTCATTCACCTCAGCCCAAGAACACATGATACCTCCTTCACCGAGGCTCATATAGGAATCGAACAAGTTGGAGCCGATCTCGATGCCGCTGTCAAGGCTGTTTGGCCGAAGCGCCATGATATCCGGTATTCACAAGTTCACGTCCTGCTTATTTCTTGGCAGGATGATGATCTCGGAGTCGATGAGGAGATCAAGCCCCTTCGACATGTCTTCCGAGACAGATACCACTTCCATGTCCAGGAGTACAAGATCCCCAACCAGAAGCCGGATAGAGCTCTCAAACGGAGAGTGACTGATTTTCTTGAGTCTGATGGAAAAGATTCTCTGCTGATTGTCTACTATGCCGGACATGCGCGGAGGGGTAGGCAATCAAATGAAGCTTCGTTGTGGTTTGCGTACGTCACTGGCGCCTTGATCTACTCAGCATGCTTACTTCGATCCCTTCAGAAACCGCAACAACCTTGATCCATCTGTTCCTTCCGGAGGCATTCAATCTATGTTAGAGGAAGCCGATGCAGATGTTCTGCTATTGTTCGATTGCTGCCACTCCGCCGCCCTCCCAACACGTGATTGCCAGCAGAGGAATACCGGAGTGATGGAGGTGGTTGCGGCCTGCGGCTACGAGCAAGTTGCCGCTGAGGTGGATGAGCATTCGTTCACGAAAGCTCTCACACATACCTTAGCAATTGCGTCCAAGGGGATATCATTCTCGATAGGAGAACTTCATTCCAGAGTCCTCAGCAGGTTAAAATGCTGGACGCCATCCCCGGTCACCGACGAAAACGGCAACTACGTTGATTCCACCGACGGGAAAGGGCTGCGACTGGAACGACAACCGCGGAGAACTCCAATCTATAGCATCATCTGCGAGACAAATCCCAGGCGGAGTATTATCCTCGGGCCTCTTCCTCTTCAGTCCGACACTCCTTCATCCATTTCTGGTGATGAAGCGCCCAGTTCGTCTGCTTCAACAGTATTCGGGACTGCAAGTTCAGACGAAAGCTACGAAGGACCGCCCAGGAAAAGGAAACGCTCACTATCAGATGATGGCGGCAAACACCCACAAATCATTCTTGCTGTTCGACTGGATAAAGATGCTCTTGATGTCGGAAGATGGACTGAATGGCTGCGCCTTGCTCCTCAAGAAGCTGAGGAAATTCGTATCGAAGGCATTTACGATAGTTTTTCTACGCTACTGCTTCTTCGGATGCCGGTCGCCATCTGGAACCTCTTGCCTGAGAGTCCCGCCTACAGCTTCGTAGGATTTGTGACGTCCGAAAATGTTGTTCCCACCCAACATTCTAAGAAAGGAAGGCTATGCCCTTGCTCTGGGACTTGTCCAGACTGCACGGCAGCCAGCTATTCCAGCATGGAGCCGCCGACCGCCAAGCAAAATTTTGTAGCCGATCTCAAATCACAATTGCAGGAAGGGTTGGCATTCGCGTCCAGCTCGAAGACGAAGAGACCTCGACCTCAATTCGGGAATCCAGCCTTTCAGCCATCTGACGACATGCCATATCTCGACTTCGAAGAAAATGCAACTCCCACGTCGAAAATACTCAACCCCCAGGAGTTCTTTCAATCAGACGACGATGCCTTGTCAAGTTCATTCCAGTCTACAGAGAGCTATCGCCCATCTTTCAACTCATTATCTGATACGAACTCACAAGGCTCTGGGACGCCCAGACGAGCTGTCTCGCCTTCTCTCCGGTCTAATTCTCTTGCTTCGCAGTCTGATGATATGGATATCGACCTTCCCCAACTTGACACCGAGGGTGAAGCTTCTCAGTCTCTAACATTACCAACTCACCTCTTGTCTGAATCTTTAATAAATTCGAGAGAGTTCAAGGCATTTGGGAAATATCGAAGACATAGTCAAGAGTCTGAAGCTGAAGAGCTCCAGGAGAGGGAGTATTTGATGGAGATCGAGAAAGTCATCAAAATTCCCAGGGGTGACTGTAAGCAAATCAATGCGAGAAATTTTTGGAAACAAGACACTAAATCGAACCTGATCTAGCTGCAATCATCCTGGCACAAGATTATGAAACTGCAGAGTCGAAGCCGTCATTCCACAACCCTGAACCTCCACCGACCGTGAAACAGTCACCTACATTCGAAGACTTTGAGAGACTTAAATCCGTCCATGCCGCAGAACTTGAGCAATTGCGCCGAGTGAAAGCCTTCTACAAAACTAATTGTGAGCGGCTATCAAGGGAAGTCAAAGACTTGAAGGAGGCTAGTCGCGGCGTGGAAGAAATCCATAACTCTCAACTTCCAGCGACCGTCCAGGAGACTGAACTTCCTAAGACTATTAAGCAGCTACGTTCCAACGTATTGGAGCAATTGGAATCAGCCCACGCCGCCGAACTCGAACAACTACGCCGCCACAAAGCCTTTTTCAAAACCAACAGTGAGCGCTTAGCAAGAGAAGTCGGAGGCTTGAAGGCGGTCAACCTCGCTTTGGAAAAAGCTTTGAAATTAAGCTTGAAGACTCCGACTCAGGCTCCAACATCATATCCTCTTAGGTTTGGTCACGTTCTCGAGGATGACCCGCGACACTCTCCGCCAAACTTGATGACGTTCTTCTGGGATGACTCCTGGCATGACGCAGCATTTGAAAACAATCCAAAGGCAGGCCGGAACCTCATCAGCGGCAAGACTGTCCACCGAAGTTGTCTAGAATTGGTCAACGGGAGCATAACCTTGACCTGGCGACGATTCAATGAGTTCAGCAAAACCTACTCCGCAGTGTTCTTCGTCGCAGAAGACCTCATGTCGGATTTCGTCCTCGGGAAAGAATGGACCGATAAGAATCACAACCTTCACGACTTGGTACCCTCGATGTCTTCCAGGTGGTATGGGAGGCTGCAGTCTGGGTTTTCTCTCTGGGACGAAGTCTTCCGTACGGAGGAGGCAGACATCGAGCCAGCGAAGTCATTTAAAGCAGCTGGTAAGGCTCCACAAGACTCTATTGATCGAGTTCGTCGGAGGTTGGGATTGCTCGAGTCGGATTTTGACGTCAATTCTGGGAGACCTTGGTCAGGCTTCGCCGAGTGAGAGGGGGTTTGGTCATCTATATGAATATCTCGAGATGTTGAAATATCACGCTCGTCTTATCATATTCTCGAAATCTTGAAATAAACAAATTGCTCAACATGAGCATCACATTGAGGTGGAGAAGAATTAATGGAACTGTACTGCGCTTTGAGCAGTATTCGGGTCCTTGTCCATTTATGACCCCTGCACAGGCCCCTGTTTCTAAATGTCTTGACCTTTCGATTTTAGTTATAGCAACACATCATAATACTATCTCGGCGATCTGCTACCTTGAATCATTGAATTGGACTAAATAGCTAAGCGAAGAGAAATTAAACCGTTAACGCTGAAATCAGTGCATTTCGACGAGAAACATCTAGTCCAGCTAAAGTAATCTACCAGCAGATCTAGATCCAATTCCCCCCTTCTAAGTTAGGCCTTTAACTATAGCATAAATTGCCTCTTAGTGAAGCCTCTCTTTATATACTCTGATCCCTAGTGCAGTAGAACTACTACTTTCGAGGAGCGACCCGGATAAGTGGTCTAAAGGGCATGATAGCCTTAGTGGCGAAGACTAAGACTCTCCACAAGACGCAAAGTCCCGTTTTATCCTTCTCGTTCACAGGTTTCCACTCAAGATAGACGCTTACTACATCATTAGACTTTAACACCTATATTTAATTAAGTGTCCCTGTGACATGCGACTAGTCTACCGAAAGATTCCATACAGGTCCAGGGATGCTATAATTAATATTAACATTATCTAAAAAGCGGATAGTGTGGCGGGACGCACCACTATAGTGGTCTTTGTCACGGTTAGCTCTTGCTTACCGTTACCGCCTCGCTTAGCTAGCCGAACTGCAGAATAGGGGAACATTCTAGACCGCGCTGGAAGGAGACGGGCTAGGCAGACATTAGTTGTGTATTTATTCTGAAGCTCTACCCTCAATCTTTCCTTTCTTCTTTCCTTAGTTTAGAATCGTCAATAGACCTGATTCTACAATACTCTTCGCAGAGCCCTGATTCTAGAGCCGTGACAGTCTTAGCTATATTGTAAAAATATACTTCTTTTAGGCGTATATGTCAGGGCACGGGTTCAGAACCTTGCCCAGACTCCCCACTATATCA
>AYLM01003091.1:0-78834 GCA_001625345.1 Cairneyella variabilis
CCAATGCCAGCATTGTGGCGTTGTTCAACACGGCATGTTGGAGGCCAAAGTCTTGAACTATTAGTCAAAATGTCAACAATATTCCTTTTTCTAGAGACTGAAATCGTGAAAATGTATTTTGCCGAAGCCCTCTCTCTAACGACTTGATTGGCCACAACGAGGATCCTTGAGCCTCATTTTCGTCCATCATTTGATTTCTTCACCGACAACTACAGTTCCTTACTAGACTCGGCGACATGGCTTGGATGGCAGCCTTTCCTCAGGCATTTTGGATTGTACTTCATTGACATGATGTGAAAGTGGAACAACTTTAAGCTGTTTCTTTTGTCGTGTTTTGTTGAGCTGGTATTATAAACACAATTGCGTAAAATGCAAAGCACACCAGAGCAAGCAGACCATGTAGCATGGCCCAACCTGTGCCGGTGGCAGTTTATCACCATCCCATTTGAATTTCAACTAGTAGCTGCCTTTGTGGTGTCACCGAGCGTGGTTTTGGAGGCCAAATCCGAGGAAAAATAGGGTGCCTATCTTGCATATTGCTTTTTCGAGTGAAGGAAATCCTGAAAATGGATTTTGCAAAGCCTTCTTATGCGACACTTTGATTGGCAATATCCGGGAGCCTCATTCCTACGCATTTGGTCGTCTACATCAACATGTCCTAACCAAAGCTCGCGGTTGTTGTTTGAGAGAAGCTGTTGACGTAAAATACACGTGATTTTAATCCCCCTCCCCCCAAAAAAAACCCCCTTTTCCTTGACATAGCCTATATATATAGCCTGGATACCCCCCGAAATTCACCTTAATCAAGCATCATTCGCGCATCTAACAGAAGCCCATCCTCTGAGAATTGAGACTGCACCATATGAAGGGGTAGAAGATTTGAACTTCAAACTGCATCTTGATGCTTTGTCTATTTCTAGCTTTAGCAGGTAGATCGTCGGAGCTTCCATTTTGTCCCATACTAGAGAACTGCATGCTTTGACATAAAATACAGCCTGCACTCGTCCTTGTAGTAGTGCTGACAATTGAGAATTGGGGGCTAAAGAGACCGCTAGGATCACGACACCCCTCTAAATAACACTTCTAAGACTTATTTATATATTAGCATGATAGTTGTTCTAATTTTAGACTGTTATTTAACAGCCGAGGAGTCAGTTGCTTGTAAAATAAGATATTCTACAGTATACATTTTTACTAAAGGTCGTTTAGACAACGACTAGTAATAGAGATATATAAAAAGTTTTGGTTTTAATACTATACATGATATAGCATTAGGCAGAGAAATATTAGTGAGTCTAGATGATAGTCGTATACCTCTGTAGCTCTGAGGGTGGTATCCCTCGTCGCTCGTTACGTTAAGCTGCAAGGTGCGTAAAGTAACAATTGGAACTGAGTCAGCTGGTGCCGGTATGACCGCTGAAAGTAGTGTGGTATCGCGGCGACGGGACTGCCATATAAAGCTTCTGAGGGAAATTCTTTCGCGATCACTGAAACTTGGGTTTCTCCGGGTTTGTAATTGCTGCGGAAAGCAAGCCTGAGCCGGGCTTTTTGCCATTATGAACAGCAGCCCCGTGCTCCTTTCAAACCTCTGGAATTAAAACTGGCAGTGCTAGACGACACAAGGCTATCTGAACTGAGGAACATGGGGACTAGGACAAATTCAATAAAAATAGTCATGTCATTAGGCCGTGATTACAACTAGAACTATCGAAGGACGCTAAAGAAGTATGCGCTAAGAAAGAACAAGGAGGCATTCAGAAACACTCGAGCGAAGGTCAGCAAATAGAGAAGCAAGCCAACCCTGAGCGGAATACAACCTTCATCCACGCACCATCCAACTCCAGGGCTAACTAGCTCTCCTCCAACAAGGCCACTTCACTTGATGTTAGCAGCCGGAACCTGGATATCATCCAGCGGCACTAGGGTCGCCACCGAAATATGCGGCTATTAACAGATTAGCGCTGCATAACTTCTTAGGAATAGGAGCCGAGAGCCATAAGACACCGCTTAGGAGCTGTTTCAAGAGCGACCATTTACGACTTCGGGTTTGCTGCTCTCACAGAGGTTCTCGCCTTGAAACATGCTCTTAAGTCATATCTCTGGCTCTCGGCTCTTGAAAAATGCAGAATCAAGGGTGAAATCTGTACATACCCAACCAATCGTATTAAAATTGAGAATCACATTCTGGGAATACTGGATCTGCGTCGCCTCGCACTGGTACGTCCCCGCCTTAATCGGCTTGTCCGCCGGGAACGCAAATACTGGCACCGTGTCTGGTACAAACTGGTCACTCGTCGGGCTCGGAAACAGCCTGAGGACCTTGACGAACCTGCCGTTGGCGTCGGTTTTGGGCTTACCGTTCACCAGCTCGGGTTGCCAATCCTCTCCGACTTTGATCGAGTACTGCACACGGGAGATCCAGAAAGTGGATTCGACTTTGGCGACGCTGGCGTTGGGTTGAGCAACTACTTTCCCGTCTCCGCGGTCGCCGACGCCGCCATCGAGGAAGGCAATATTGGCGGTTCCGTTGGCTTCTTTCATCAAGCGTATGGCCGCTTCCGTGAGGTCGGTTTTGAGCTGTGTCGCCGCTGCTGTGGTGAATGCTCCCATCTTGCCGGCCGCATCGTTTAGTACTTTGGCTGCCACGAGATGTGGGCGTGCTTGCTGGTTGAGGGGCTGTTCCAAAGGAGTTGTTTTAACGGTAAATGTGACGGTGCTCTTGATCGTCTTGCCTTTGTTGTGTGCGACGAGAAGGGAATTCGGGTTCGTCAGCATGTCCTGGTTAATAGTGCCGTTAGCATTATGTTGCGACAGGTCCTTCGGCTCCCTAGTAGGTGGCAGATTAGGCTCAATGACTATCTTAAACTCGGGGAACGATAGAGCCCTCCCGTTGTCAAGCTGAAATGGAGTAGGGTCGGCAGTGGGAATATCCAGTTTCCCGTCCACTCTGATAGCTGCCGGGCCTTGGGCATTGATTGTAGTACCATGGGGAATGGATGCCATGCGCGATATCGTAACATTTTTCGGATTCGGATTCGACTCCGGGACATGTACAAACAAACCAGGCTCAAAGTGGATATCTGTAATTTCCTTCTTGCGACTCTCGTTCTTGCCGATTCTGTTCACTGGAACGCGTTTTCCATCCTTGCCGGTAACATCTCTCACAATCTGCGTATAGTGTATGCCACGAAGCGTGATATCTTTCTGAAGACCGTGGCCACGGTTGGGAATCGGACCAAGATCTCCATCGTCCAAGTTGGGTGGAAATGTCCATATCTCGTGGGTAAGGTTGAGCTCCAGGAGCGCAGGGCCGGGGAACTTCTCCGTCATCGTCTCCTTGTTTTGAGGACGGAATATCAGGTTGAATCCCGGTCCAGTAAAGACTCCAGTGAAATTGGCAATGGCCTCCCCAAACTTCTCCCGTGGTGTAGCTTTGACTGCAGGTGTAAGTGCTTGTTGAGAATGAAGGCCAGCAGGCTTCGGTGCAAGGTTTGCGTCAGCTGATTGAAGCTTGAAGTCTGCTGGCAAGAATATGCAGGGGATATCGCCGCGAGAGAACTCCTGAGGAGGAGGAGGGACGTTTGTGCTGAGAATTGTTTGAGAACTCATGGCTACGGTAGTCGATGTGAATGGTAGGTAATGTGGAATAGTCCTAGTATCTTCTTATATCCGCAGCAAGACAATGTCTAAAGAATATTGGGAATCAGAGGATGAGATGGCAAGTTAGTATCGATCCAGAGGCCTTAAGTAGTGCTAAGATACCCATCTTCTGCCTTCAGGTCTTCAGGTAAAGCTGAAGAGTGCATAAAGACTACATGAGGAAGAGTCGTAATCTTACAAGACGGGAACAAGAGGCAGCGAATGAGATAGCACTTGCTTGTACGCCTTCGGTCTAGATTTTCGAGCCATATCTCGAGGAAAGAACTGCTGAAAGGTTCAAGTTCAGCCGCGGGATGTCGTTAGTTTCCTAACTCTTAAAGGACAGCAGTCGTAGCGATTGATAGATTTTACACCTTCTAGGTCAACGCCGTTTGGCACTACATATGAGGCCCTCTCGCGCTCAATATTCTTTACTAAGAGACAATAAAAAATTTCGTTGCCGAGCGAATTCATAGCCCACCTGTTCTGTTCGGTCAGCTGTAGTTGAGAGAGAAAGAGGTCATGTTGTGAAGTGGAGGACACAAAGAAGTCTTATTGGTTGGGTGTTCGTTCTATGTAATATGGCCTATAATACTGTCGTGTCTTCCCGCCTTGCGCAGAGAGGGATGTTGAGCCAACCTGCAGGAGCTGGGGTCTAGACTGCGGCGGAACTCGAGTGAAGCCTGGTTATGAAAGAGTGGTGCAGAACAGGGAATCTTGAGCGAAATGGTCCTTAGAATATGAACTAGATGCGGGGTAATCCGGCAATTGGGCAAATGCCATCCTGCTGAGGCCATTTGTGACTGAATCAGTTGCGAGCTAAGTTTTCGCCTACAGCCCTACAGGGCCATCGAAATGATACAAGAAGTTCAGCTCGCTTACATTGTGTCTGCTATTGGGTGCTGGTGGTGAGTAGGTTTGTAGGTTGTTCGGGTTGTGGAGCTGAAATTCGGGCCGCTGCAGCGGGAGACCAGCCAGCCCCGGTCTGGGCGCTTCTCCTTGGGTTCGGAAACTGCGGATCGCTCCGTAAATGTAAAATATGCCGCTATGCGCCGTCTTGCATGACGGGGAGGCGATGACGATGAAAATATTCTTGTGATAGCTTCCCATTTTCGCTGCCTCAGTCTCCCAGTCTTTGCGCGAATCTTGTATGACGCAAAGGCAATCAATCCAGATACATCCGAGCTTAAGTTTCCGAATAATGTTCATAGCATCCTGGAGCGTTTTAGGGAGCTTTCACCACGAAGTTCCTCTCTTGAAGACATCCAACGTGGCTGACGTCGACTTGATTAAGAGCTGGTAGGTCCCAATAGTAACTGAGAGTAACACCAGGGAAGGAATGTCCTGAAGGGAGGTGGGCGAGCGCTACGGCATTGATCTATGAAGAGCTGGGTCAACTTGGAGTCAGTAAGTCCCCTCAGCTTGACCATGCAAAAGATAATAGAGCACTAACCATTATTAATCCGGGATTCGATTTTTTACACTAAAATTCACCCTTAAAATAGCTTTATAACACAACAACTTTTAGTGATAAACGTATCTAATAATTAATTCTTAGTATATCTCGAATATTTACATTCTGTTTAACTTTTCAGATATTTTTTATTAATTTTTTTTAAGTTAGGTAAGGAGGGGCGAAATTAAAGGATAGAGAAAATTAAGTAAATTTATTAGCGATATTATGATTTTCGCCCTGTCTCCCGATTTAATCCCTTATAACTTTATAGTATTAACCAATAGTTTTAAAGTAGATCCGTAGAATTTAAGGTAATTATTTAATTAAAAGATCTTAGTATTTATTTTTTCTGAAATTCGCTAAATATTAAGGTAAATCGTTAAGTGTTATATATGACTTTTGGTGTAAAATAGGCGAATCACGGATTACTAATGCTACTTACTGTAACTCGCAAGTGGCGAATGAAGACTCCTCGTTGCCGCTAATGCACTTTTGGAGCAAACTCTCCGAGTCTTCACCAATCTTATGGCTGAAGGGCTGGATTTGCAAGAGCTCTCCATTCGATGATATGATTGGACACCACTGGGACCCTCGTTCTCGCGCGTTATATGGTTTTCCTCATCAGCAAGTCCGGCCCGTGGCTATAGGCATGACTCTTCACAGCCTTCCCTTGCCTGACTTCGACTGTATTCATGGAGGTGGAAGTGGCCAACAAATAGAAGTGCTCTAAAGTTCAAAGTGTATCTTGAGCTTTGGTGTATTTTCCGAATCTGGCAGTCATTGACGAGGAAAAGTTGTTCGAAAGCGAGCAAGAGCGTGTCCCGGCATTTTCCAAACATCCCTTTATACGAATCTTTACCAGTGGTAGTACTTGTGGCGTGGCTTATCGCGGGAGTTTGGAGGCCAAAGAATTATCCGACCCGACCGTCCAACATCGCAAATTTCTTTTTATGGGGATTGAAATCCTGACAATGTATTTTGCAAAGGCGCTCTATGCAACGATTTTATTGGTGGGATGCTGAAAGCAGGTGCTGGGGTGCGAATTGAAAGGAAAGACGTGGTTGGAGGCTTTTCAGATCCTCGGTCTTTTATTTGCGAAGCCTCAAAGCTGCTGTAGTTCAGTTCCTCAAACTGACACGACTAGATACATGGACGAAGCATCGTCAGGCAGTGCTAAAGAGAGCAGATTGGTCAAAGTGAGGTAGAATCACTTGCGTAACCCAACTTTGTATGAAGCATCTCTGAGGGAAAATTCATCGACACAGCTCGAGATGCAAACCTCAGCCAGTGCTTGTCCCTTGTGGCGTTTAGAGGTACAGGATTTAGAGGCAAGAGGCGTCCAAACTCCAAGGCACACCCGTGAACCGTTAGCTGTGGGGATTCCGAAATTCTGAATATGTATTTTGCAAACAATTCCCATGCGATGAGCTGATTGGTTACTTTCGACAGCCCCAATGACGCTTTAAATTCGACAGGCTCGACGACTTCTTGAAGTTGGAGTGAGTAAACGAGAATGTTACCTGGCCGACCGTTGTCATCATCTGCCCAGGTGGTCAATTGGGGAAGTTTGTTTTGAGTTTTCAGTCTGGACTGCGACTTCTGCGGGGGGATCGAAGCAGAATGGTCTGTGGCGGCTCAGAGAACACCCGGTCGTTCGACTGAAACATCTCTCAAGGAATCAACCCCACAATACTCGGCTCTAGTGTACAGCCTATATTCAATCCCAATCTTCCAGGCGGCCTCAATGACAACTATGCTTCATCCCCACCTCATGCTCCGCCACCGCGCCCCACTGCCAGGCCCTATACACCTCCATCACTGTCGGAAAACTCACAACAATCGCCGAAACCACAATCCGTAACAAAATATATCGATTCAAGCCATGGCGCCGGATTTCATTCAAGATAATCATGAATGTGATGGACAGGAAGACAGGGCGGAGATTGCTGAACGCCGCGGCTGAGACGGAGGAGCCGAGGGATGTGAGTTCAAGGACCGTCTGGGTGAGGTTAGTTATATGGGTTGGGGGAAGGTGGAAGGGTAAACTTGGGAGGAGGGAGAGGTACTGGAAGCCAGCAGCATGAGCTGGAGAAGATGGCTGAGAGGACGGGGACGAGGAAGGAGATGACTGGACCTCCGGGCTCGGAGGCTGGGTATTTCTTTTCTGCGGGGGAGGACCCTGCTTTCTCGCAGCATGATGCCATGATTCTTGAAGTTCGAAGTCCACACGGGAAATTGGTTCTGTATGAGGCAGATGCGGCTCCGGTGTTTGAAAGTGGAAAGAGGCGAGGTGAGTTGGTAGACGAGACTGGATCGAGAGTGACGCCAGGTACGGTAATCACTTCAACCAGTGGATACGTGTATTTGGATGTTCAATGTAATTCGCGCTTGCAAGGAATTGAGTGAGTGTTTGGACTTTCTGCTCGAGATGCTGAGTGAAATTGAGGTTGAAGGTCGATTTAAGGTCACGATTGCTGAGTCAGCGTTGGATGAAACGCTGGCCTCTGCTGTTCCGAGAACTTTCATCTCTCATCGCCCTCTTTTTTTCTCCCATTTCCCCTGCATGATCTTTACTTCTCTTACGACTAACAATAACTCGGAGTTTGCTGCCATCAACGTTCGCGCTGCTCATAGGTTGGCAGGAGATAAATGCGTCACGTGTTAGTATTGATTAGGTGGCATCGGTATTGAAATGACTCCTTCTATCTCAGCGTCCGATATCAAGTTCGAAGTCGGGTCATCCTGAACAAGTCCCAATTTGCGAGACTCATCACCTCCAATTGAGTGGCTGATGCAAAATTCGGAATTTCCAGCCTTATGAAACATCAGTCGGCCATTTATTTGCCCGCAGACGCCACAGGTGATTCACAGCTTCAGCTCATTTTCAACTCATTATCGCATCCGCATTTCATTCCTTTACGCGTGTCCCAAAACTTTTCACTTCTATCATGCTTTAAGTCCTTTTCCAAGTCCACAGTCGGACACCATCATGTACTCCTTCCTCCCAAACAAAGCTGGTCCCCTGACCCCTCGACCATGGCTCATTCCAACCATCTTCTTGACCTGCGTACTTAGTCCTCTGCTTCCTCCCAGCAAGCTGCGCTCAATTTCAACTCTATCGGTGCTCACATATCTCTTCCTCCTCGCATATAGCACCAAGTCTCGTGACATTCCGTCGCAGTATCTGCTTCCTATCCAATGCGTGAACTTCATCGTAGGATGGATCGACTTCTTCATCTTACATGCTGATGAGCAACACTTGCGCACTTCAGATAAAGGAATCATGCCGAAATCTCTTTGGGGGAGGTTTTGCTGGAGTTGGAGCTTGATTGCTGGGCAACGAGGTATCGGATGGGACTGGCAGGTGAAGAATACACCTGAAGCGGCTGCTAAGGGAGTTTCGAAATGGTAAACGTCCTCTCTTACCTAGACTAGAGGCCCAAAATTTGACACAATCCAGGCAATTCGTCCGCTCAGAGCTCTCACGAGCACTACTCTGGTACCTGCTCTACGATCTCTGCTTGTACACTGTCAGTATCTCACCATACATGTCCTTCACCCCTCCCAACCTCCTCAAAGACACGATTCCAAGGCAGATCCTGTTTGGTCTCGTACCGCCCATTTGCAGTTTTTATACGATGAACCTCCCTTTCGTTATCTGGGGCGCTTTGCTAGTAGCCGTTGGTGTGTGTACGCCGCAGGAATGGGTGCCTATGATGGGGCGTTTGAGCGAGATTGCTACGGTGAGAGAACTGTGGGGGAAGTTTTGGCATCAGCTACTGAGACGGGTATGTCACTCGATCATTCTCTTTGCTCAATACTGACTCGGAGTGAAATAGAAACTCAACCTACCATTCGAAATGCTGACTCGCTACGTGCCTATCAGACATGGTACATTGGTGTCCAGGTACTTGCAATTGTACATGGCATTCACAGCATCTGGGCTACTTCACCATCTCGGTGCTTTGAACTTGTCGAGCAGCAGCCATAAAAACAATATGCTGCAGTTGGCATTCTTCCTGATGCAGCCCGTCGCAATTATGGTTGAGGATTTCGTGGTATATTTGGGGAAACGGGCTGGCTTGAGGAAGACGTGTAAGTTCATATCTCTCCGGTTGCTAATGCCTTGTGCTGAAGGTGGATTCTAGGGAAGACGAAAGCACTTGGTCAGGTGTGGACGTTTTGCTGGTTCGTGTTCAGTCTGAGATATGCTTCAGCGTTTGAGTACAATGCTGGTGTAATGGGAAAATCGCCTCTTCCAAGTCTCATTCATGGGGTCTTGGGTCTAGTAGGGCGGAGCTCTGGAGTGCCTAAAAAGGATGAGCTGTGATGGGCTTTCCCACGTGGTGCGTGGCTGTCAAATCTCCATTCGAAAATCAATGGGTGCGAATGGCTCTACTCATTAATCAAAATACCCCACTCGTGCTAGACTTCTCTTCAAGACATCTTTATTTCGTGCCCATCATTCCCTGGGTCAGTGCGCTCCAATCCAGGGAAGCAGTATGGCCTGAAATCCAGATGCGGCTATTTCTGATGCACTCGAATCTCCTTCCCACAATCAGATCAAGATTACCGACACCTTAATTCCGCCCCAAGTCCCCTTTTCTGCTACCGTCCAAAATAGCTCAATTTAATCACTTACAGTATGATACGCACAACTCATCCCCATCCTACCCCGCACCCCCGCAGCCCAACGAAACGTTGCGTTTCCAGCGCCACCAATCCACTGTTAGAACAACTGACTCGGCACCCCACAGCGCTGAGTAAAGCCCACCACCTAGTGCTCATTGGGTATATGGTCATACTTGAATAGGCAAACAATCGCGGAAGGAGTGCGCTGTGTCAGGTACAGGATGCGGAAAGGGTGCGCTGCTCGCTAGACAGATATACTTATCTCCGTGTCAAGTTTGCACGACGGTCAGCTGAGTGAGATAAGTGAAACTATATCCTGTTCTGGCATATTTCTCTACAAAAGTTAAGCACTTGTGTTGGCACTTCAAAGTTCGACTGACTCGATTACGGATTGGTGAAAACTGTGAAGGCTTGAGAGAAGTAAACCACTTGTATATCAGCAGTTGTAATCTCTCTTTCGAGCTTGGGAAGCCAATCTTGAAGAAGTAGCAACAGAGATCAGGCACTCGCAAATTTCAAATCTACAGTCTCAAACTACAATTGAAGGGAAGACAAAGACACTGATCCCTTCAAAATGGCAAGCTCTATTACTCTCGAGCCTGCCGGCACGACGTACGACTACATTGTCTGCGGGTACGCATCTCAGAATCCTCAAATCCATTCCCCTGCTTAACAACCTCACAGTGGAGGCACCTCAGGCTCTGCCCTCGCAGCCCGTCTCGCCGAGGACCCCAAAAACTCAGTCCTCGTCATCGAAGCCGGACAGCACAACTCACTTCTCGAGAACACCGTGATGGTCGGTGGATGGTATTCATACCCCTCATCCCTTCCTCACCTCCATTTTCAAGTATACTTACAACCCAACCAGGTCCCAGTGCTTCGACACCGAAGCCGACTGGAACATCGTCACGGAGCCCAACCCCGGAGCCAACAACCGCCAAGTGAAAGTCAGCCGCGGCAAGTTCCTCGGCGGATCAAGTGGTGTTAATGGGACGTTGTGTATTCGTGGCACGAAGCAGGATTACGATGATTGGGGAATGCCGGGGTGGAGTGGGGAGGAGGTTTTTGGGTATATGAAGAAGGTCTGTTGTCACACCTACCTGGTGATGTTTAGAGAGTAAATTATATGAGCTGACAGGGGTTTGCAGGCCGAAAAATTCCACAACAAAAAGTGGTTCAAGGCTTCTGAAAATGATCATGGCTACGACGGATTATTAGACACCGAACCCCACGATCTTGCTCCAATCTCCAATATGATCCTCGAGTCCATGCAATCTCGCGGCTTACCACTGCACCCTGATATGTTCACCACTGGCGAAAGCTCTCATGGTTGCGGTCATGCGCCGCGAACTGTGTACAAGGGCGATCGAACCATGGCTGCGAATTACTTTGTGCACAAGGGGCCTAATTTGATGATCAAGACTAATACCACTGTCGACAAAATCATTTTGGAAGGTTCGGGTGCTGATCTCAAAGCTGTGGCTGTGAAAGTCCTTGAAAAGGATGGCACTGAGAAGGAGATAAAGGCAAAGAAGGAGATCATCATCAGTGGTGGCGCTTATTGCTCGCCGGCGATTCTTATGAGATCCGGAATCGGAGCAAAGGATGAACTTGCATCTCATGGTATTGATTGTAAAGTCGATCTTCCGGGCGTGGGAAAAAATCTCATGGATCATATGGTAAGCTTACCTCACTCTCCCCATCAATTTCTTCAGATCGACTGACGTCGACATCCAGATCTGCTTCATCTTCTACTCCACCACCCGCCCCAACATCACGAATGACTACCTCCTCTACAAACCCAACGCATTGGGCGAAGCCTACCGCCAATGGAAAGAGGAGAAACGGGGCGCACTCTCCACCTTCCCGTTTGGAGCTTTCGGATTCGCACGCCTCGACGAGCGCCTCAAAGACGAACCGGTCTGGAACTCAGCTCCCAGAAAAGAAGGCCGCGATCCCATGGGCCTCACCAAATCCCAACCCAATATCGAATTCTTCAGCACCGAATGCTATGGCGGGCCGAAGCAGTACACTGATTACCCTGATGGCGAGAAGACGCATGCATTTTCTTTGATCGCGGAGCTCTTCGCACCGCAATCGCGCGGGACAGTGAGTCTGAAGAGTAAGGACCCAAAGGATAATCCAGTAGTCGACCACAAGTACCTGTCCGAGGAGTTAGATATCGTGGTTTTGAGCGAGGCGTGCAGGTTTGCGAATGAGATCATTACGCAGGGAAAAGGGACTGCTGAGATCGTGGAGGGGAGTTGGCCTGCTACACTTACGCATCATAAACATACGAAGCGGGAAGATTGGGTTCCTTATGTGAGGGAGAACGCTACAACTTGTAAGTCACCACCATTTTTCCACTCTTTTTTGCATGCCCGATACTGATACTGATGAAAATAGGCTACCATCCCGGCGGCACCTGCAAAATGGGCTCTTCCTCCGACTCCATGGCCGTCCTTGACGCCGAACTGCGCGTTCGTGGTGTCAAGGGTCTTAGAGTCGCTGATACGAGTGTGATGCCACTATTGAATCAAGGGCATACGCAGATGCCGGCTTATGCTATTGGCGAGAAGGCAGCGGATTTAATCAAAGGGACTTCCTTGAAGTTGACTGAGGAGGGGGGAAGTGGAGATATTAAGCTGAAGAATGGGGTGGAGAGTGGGGCTGTGAATGGCAATGCGACTTTGGTTTTGCACTGAGGGGAGAGATATGAAATATGGGGCTTGACAGTGATGATTTGGAGTTTTTGCTAGATGTTTTGTAAATCACGGGTCTAAATGCAAATGCCATTTTTTGCTAGAAAAAGGGGAGCCGAGATCGGTTGGATTAATCGAGCTTCACAACCTGCAAGGCCGATTCCTAGTGTTCCATTGATCTAAAGTCGGTAT
The DNA here is from genome assembly GCA_001625345.1 of Cairneyella variabilis. Taxonomy (NCBI): domain Eukaryota; kingdom Fungi; phylum Ascomycota; class Leotiomycetes; order Helotiales; genus Cairneyella; species Cairneyella variabilis. Next base: position 12,622 of record AYLM01003091.1, read on the forward strand.
CATCCTTATAACAGGTCTTTCAGAGGTACCAGAAGAGTCCAGGGATATGCCAAAAGGATTCCTTTCATTGCCCTAATCCCAGCCAATCACCGCAATACGCCTCATCGGGTTGAGATGCCCCGCGTTGCGGATCTCGCGTGGGTCCAAAATCAACGACACTTCCCCGAACGCGAGACTCAATCGCGAACAATAAGAATGGGCAGTCATAAAATACTCATCATTTGCAATTCAAGTTCTTCCTCTGCGAATTTAGAGCCTGCTTGAAGTCTTGCCCCATCGTTACCCATCATGGCTTCCAACACAACCATCCCGCATCTCCAGAAAATTGAGAAAGGGCAGCAACTCATCGTCAAAGGCAAACCATTCCTCATCCTCGGAGCCGAGCTACAGAACTCATCTATGACCAATGCCACATACATGAGTACAGTATGGCAGAAACTAGTTGACACCAACATCAACACCGTCCTCGGCTGCGTGACATGGGAAGATATCGAGGCGACTGAAGGCAGCTTCGATTTCTCGGAGCTTGATAAAGTGATTCTTGGGGCAAGAAATCATGGGCTGCATTTGGTGTTGCTGTGGTTTGGATCTTTTAAAAATGGTATGTTTGCCGTTCTGGTTCTACGTTTGATATAGCTGATAAGACAAGGACTCTCGACATATACTCCTGCATGGGTCAAGAAAGACATCAAGCGATTCCCAAGGGCTAAGCTTCGCAAAGCTGGGGGGATCCTGGAAACTGCAGACGTGATCTCTATTTTTCACGAGGAAGTACGGAATGCTGACGCCAAAGCATTTGCGGCATTGATGCGCCATGTGAAGGAGGTGGATGAAGCACACTCTACTGTGATCATGGTGCAAGTCGAGAATGAAGTAGGCTTACTAGGCGACTCTCGAGATGGAAGTTCGACTGCCAACAAGCAATTTGAGTCCTCAGTGCCAAGCGATCTCATCGACTACCTTTTGGCGCAGCTGAATAGGTTGCATCCTGATCTCAAGGCCAATTTAACACATTTTAATAAGAATTCGAATGGAGAAACATGGGAAAAGGTATTCGGCAAGAGTAAGAAGACCGATGAGCTCTTCATGGCATATCACTTCGCCAAGTACGTTGAGCACGTTGCTGCAGCAGGGAGAAAGGAGTATGCACTTCCTCTGTACACAAACGTATGGATGAACTATATCGGCGACACTGCCGATAACGCATTCCCAGTTATTGCAGGTGGAGGAGGGGATCCAGGAGACTACCCGTCCGGCGGTGGTGTCAGCAATGTCCTCGACATCTGGAAAGGCTTCGCTCCGTCCCTCGATTTCATTGCGCCAGATATCTACTTGAATGATTACAGCTCAACGTGTGCTAAGTATCGACATCTCGATCAACCACTGTTCATCCCTGAGCAACGAAGAGATGAGTACGGCGCGCGAAGGATTTGGAAAGCATTTGGCGGTTACCAGGCAATTGGGACATCTCCATTCGGCATTGACACTCTCGAGCCGGCAACAAATCCGTTCACTCAGAACTACAAACTGCTATCGCAAGTGAGCGATATTGTATTGGAAGCTCATCGGAAACCTGGATCATCGATCGGTTTCTTCTTCGACGAACTTCTTCCTGATGGACGCGATCCATCACCCCCAACAATCGCTCGTTTTGGAGACTTCGAAGTGACCATCAAACGATCCTTCGTTTTCGGGAAGCCAGACCCAGGAGCGGGAATGCTCATACATCTGGGCGATGCGAAGTTCCTCTTGATAGGTTGGGGGTTCCAAGCTGAATTCAAAAGCACATCAGCAAAGTCTGTATTTACTGGCATCTTGAGCTTCGTCGAGAAGACCGTAGAGCCAGCGACTGGGGAGTTGAAAACTGCGCGAAAGCTCAATGGCGACGAGACGAGAAGTGGGAAATTCTGCATTATGCCCAATGACGATCCGGATTATGGTGGATTCCCGATTTGTGTCACGATTCCTGCGAGGACGAAAATCGCGGAATGCGAGGTGTATTCGCTGGAGGATGATAAGGACATTTGAGAGTCGCACCTTCTTCTTTCACCATAGCTGAACCATATCAGAATGCCTCGCTGCTCGGAATCATTATCAACCACTATGCGCCATCCGGTCCGCGTTTGCCATCATAGGGCTGATTAGTCTACTGTGCCAAGAACGGAGTCGGGGCTCGCTTTAGGGTTTTTGTATATATTCGGGACCGGACTACGCGCTAGAAGGCCTGGAGAAGCACACTATCCCTTCGAATTTGACAAGCGTACTGAGTGACGTCGTCCTCATGTTTCTTATCTATCGAGGCTTCAATATTCATTGTTCTTCGATTGCGCTTTTTGTTTTTATAGAACATTTCAATTGTCTTTCACTTAGGGCAGGAAATGATAGCTCGGAGCTGCAAGAAGTTGGAGTTTGAAAATGACTCTCATTGCAACGAACTCTTTTCGATGAATCAAGCGATTCAACGTACAGATAAGAAACATGGAGAATGGGCGCACGACCACCGCGCGAGTCCCCAGATTGAAATTTAGCTTCAAAAGTGCCGTGACGGACTGTTTGGTATAAAGATACTAGAGATCACATGACGTCCAGCTATCTTGGCTACTTCACTTTGATCCACGAAAGTTTTTTTTTTGGAGAACTTAAATAGAGACTTCCCCGCATTCTTGAAGTCGTATTCATCTGAATCCACATTGATACTCTTCACCTCTCAAGTCAATGAATGTCAGAACATGAGTAACTCATACACCCAATATAAACCAGACAATGATTCAAGTCTTTCTAGAGAGGACGGCGTACACTTACAAAATTTCCCAAGTCTTTCAAAATTATCAACAAATACTCCTCAAGGTAGGAACTCGAGTTCCACCTTATGACCATTATCATGTAGCTAACTCGTACGGGTCGGGGCGAAGATATTTTGAATGACCTGGTTAACAACGAGTAAGTCTATGATCCACACCTATAAGACTTTCTGTTAATGCTTTCAAGGTACAGTTTCATTATCTGTACCGAGACAATCTCAGCCGACGACGAGTTATGGTCCTGCAGCAACTGTCACCACATCTATGACATCAAGTGTATAACCTTGTGGACAAATTGGTACAAAAATAGCGGAAAATCCAAGTTTCCATATTCCACCTGCAAGTCACAACACTCGTCAACCAGAATCAAGTCAACGTGCTGGTGTGGAAGGGTACCGCACAACTCGCATCGGGTGGTTGCAAATTCCTGTGCTACGCGATGCCCCGGCTACCAAGTCTGTGACAGCCCAAGGACTATATGCGAAGCCTTTTCCACCAAGCAATTCCATCCAGGTCCTTGCGAACCCCTGGTTTGTAGTGACAGCTGCTGGTTGAAGAAGGCTAAGAGTGTTGATGACCTTCCTCCCTTCCCCGAGAAAGCCAAGCGTACTGCCCCTCGCTCCAACCAAGGAGTTCACCTCAACCAAAGCAACTGGCCCAGCCAGAACAGCCGCTCCAACCAGAATAATCGCTCAAGTCAGAACGATCGACCTAACCCAACAATGAGGACAGCGAAGGTAGAACAGATCGCGAATTCACGACAGGGGAAAACATATGCTGTAGTCTAATCTGGTATGCGATATTTGAAACCATTCTGATGAGTTGGGTGTGGGTTCATGTTACAACCACCCGGCCATTCTGCGACAATCCTATGTCGCCTCTGGCTCTTCTCTCCACTCCTTTCTACTCACCGCTTTGCTAATTGTCATTGGAATATTTCTCACGCTAGACTTTCTCATCTTGTAAGTTAAATATCCAGAGAGTAAGGAACTCAAAGCATCAGCTGAAATTTAGATAGCTATTTCGCACTGCTAGATACCATTTGAGACAATCAAATAAAGGACAGTTGTAAAGGTTTCGAGACTAGAATCATCCTTGATGGTGAGATTATTGCACACTGAATTAAATTGCTGAGCTCTATTAACCGTTTCGACAGAACAACCCTGGAGTCCTAATGATTACAGCAAAGTCCCTTCCTCCAAAATCCGCATCAGCAAAACGACCATTGTGAGTCACCCACGGCCATACCATTTTCCACAGTACTATCATCCGTTTGTTCCAAGCATAGATAAGTTCGCCATCAGTATCGTCGAAAATCCCATTGCAAGCTTCTTGAATTTATCAACAAAGCGAAAGTCACATTCAGGCCCATTCGAAAGACTCACCAGGCTTTAAGCAAAGTCACCGCAGGCAAAACTGATCAACAACTCCTGGTGGACTTTGATCTCGACAACTATGTATGGCGGATCATGAACGGTTCCTATAATTTTGAGCATGAGGGCAATGCATTCCAAAAGACTTCGACGGAGACTTTGATAAGAAACGGAACCTGGACCAAAGCGACAAGAAAGAATCCCCATGTGGACTTCCCCGAGCTCCAGATCAGAGCCAAGAACTTATATTTCCTGACCAAGAGCTGCTATTGCGAGCCGTTCATGACTTCCGGACAGATGGTATGAGCAAAGCGGAAATCCGGAATCAAAGTTGCGCGGGGTGGAGTCCGAAGAATGAAGACAATGTTGTATGCGCACCGCGAGCTTCGGAAGAGGGCAGGGCAGATTCGAGGCTTGTGTCAGACGGGAAGACTATGCTGCTGCAGAGGATAGAGAAGATGCATCAACGAGAAAAGGCCTTGGAGGTGATACTATTGTGTCGCTAGGATTGATGGCCGCTATAAGATGGCAAAAGCGATTTGAAGGCCGCTATGGGCATAGTTGCAAGTGGCCTGTGTGAAGCGTGGAGGCTGTCGAAGGGACTGTAGAGCCACTGTATGCAAAGTAAATATTTCTTTCGTCTGTGTTTCAATTTGTCATGTGCCAGTGGAATGAATGGAATATGCGAAGCTGTGGAAGGTATCTTGCATCCATAAAAGTAAATAAAATTGACGAAGTTCTAATACTCAGAGCCCATCAAATCCATATTGAGTCGTGAAATCTGAAATCTGACTCCAATTGTAGTTGACATCCAAATCCAGAACAGATGTCCAGTCAATGCCTAATTCTGCATCCGAGAGACAGTATTCAGCTAGAGGGTTTTGATTGAAAGGAACCAACGAGTTGGCGCTGAGTTCGACCGAATTTGGAAACGTTTCAAACTCATCCATCGACGGCGCAGATGTCGAGTTGGACTGCGATCGCCTGCTTTTCGGCGGGTTGATTCGAACTTTGCCGAAGTATGGAATAATCGCTTGGAAAGGCTCGGGTTCAGAGAAGTTCCCATGACGAGCCATGATGAGATACTCAAGAAGCTGGAAAGCTTGCTCAGCTACTGAGCAGTCCATCTTCTTGGAGACCTCTTTCAGATCCTCACCCAGACGATATACCAGGTCCCAGTCGTCGTCATATTCGGCATCCCGCATCAAAAGGTCAATGGTAATGATAATTGCCGAACTGAACGCTTCGAAGTCCATCAATTCACACATATAAAACCCTTGCCCAGTACTATGTCGTAGTGTTTGATAGGCATTGATCTGCCCCTTCGCAGCTTCTAGAGCTTTGGCCCTGCTGTTCTCGAACTTCTTGTCTTTGGATGCCTTGAGCATATAGGGAAGATGAAGGAGCTTTTGAGCCTGATAATACAAGATTTGTATGACCTGTCGAGAGTAGATGGCCTCGAAAGGAGTATCCGCTGTTGCAACGACATTCAACATCTCATGCGAAATTTTGCTCCAACACTGTTCCAGTTCTTCTTCGATCTTGACGGTAATAGAATAGCTGGCAGAACCTAGGGCCTGGTTTCGATCGATGATGTGGCCAGCAATGATACATATATCATGCAAGGTACGGGCTTCGATCAAGTCCCCAATATGTATTTTCGAAAGGCTCGGGTGGGCTTCGGAAATTCCATACGGAAATCCCAACAACAAGGAGAGCTGGCGATCTTCCTGCCAAATATGAGACCATAGTCCTTTATGGTGATCATCAGTGCCAGTGTCTGCATGTTGAAGGCCCAGTAGGACGCCCAAGTTCAAGCTCCGGCGTACGCAGAGCCACGCTTTCCGTGGCCTTCCCATGTTGATGAAGACTTTTGCCTGGAGCGCGAGACATTCCAAGGTCTCTATGGTCCCCTCCAAATCAAACTCCGAAGAGAGCAGGCTCGTTACGCCCGACAGGAAAGAATCGAAAAGCGTAGCTGGAGGCGCTGGTAATTTCGCCGAATGATACTTATTGAAATCTGCTGGCAACTGCTGCACGCAGAGTGCGAGAAACAAAATAGCTCTCGCAACGACACTCGGGGTTTGTGACTTGGCTGAATGTAGAACGAAGTCCTTGGCCAAACCTATTCGTTTGAGCTGGGTCTGGCCAGTTCTCAGCCCTAGCTTCAGAGGCACCGGCCAAGTAAGCCAGTACTTGTGAGTGAGCTCGAATATTAGATTCAAGTCGTCGAGTCTGGGTATGAGTGCACCCAAGGCCATGATAGTGCTTTTGCATCTTTGGTCCGCAAATGACTCAAAGAGCCTTTCGTCAGGTATGGAATCTCGCTCTTGGATGAGCATAGCCTCTTTGAACAAACTCAGAAGAGGTGCATCAGCGAAGTCATCCGGCCTGCGAGGCGAAGTGGCTTCAAGCGGAGACTGTCGATCGCTCGGAGATTTCGCATCAGCCGTTCGGTGGGGGTCTCGGTCTCTTTCAACTATTTTAATAGAGGTTGCGCTCGGGCGAAGTCGCTTGAGAGCTTCACTTGCGCTTATTTCAAAATCTGCCAGGCTTGAAATCTCTACGTTGAGGTCGATCGCTTTGCAGATGTCGCGGACCAAGTCCTCTAGATGCTCGATTCTCTGTTGAGGATCATTAAGACCGTCTCGAGACAGGCTCTTACTGCCCGGTTGGCGAGAAGATGGCTGCTGAGGCATACATTGGACATCGTGTCTCTCACATTCTTTGCAGGCGGTCCTGTCCGGGGCAAAAACACATCGGACTCTGCGTCTTCGACATTCCGCACAGCTTCGCGTCCCGAGCCGCATTCGCTTTGGAGGTCGATCGGTGATCTCGTTCATCGTTATGTTTGCTATGTTGCATGAGGTTGTGCTAGCGGAGAAGCATCATGGGATGTCGGAATTAAAGTTGGTAAAAGGGGGTCGGCTCGTTTGTCGTATCCGATTGGTCCAAGCTTCATCGGCGGACCAGGCAATCAAGTCAATCGCAGTGCTCTGTATTCCCACACACCCAACTGACTTTCAATTCATGAAACTATGGGAGGCATGATGATCAGGCTAATGACCTGATGCATATTCTCCTTGAGGATCTGAAATGATTTCTCAGCTTTCGGGATCTTGCAGGGGTGCTCGCTCGAACTCGCTCGAACTCGCTCGAACGCGGAGGGCTTCAGTCTCCCCACTACAGTCGACGGTTTAACTTAGTCTCCGGATGAATAATGAGAAGACGTGAATCTATCAGGATCTGTTGAGTATGAATTATATAAAACATCACTCTCGAGCCTCGAAATTCAAACCATCCATATCGACATTGCCTTCAATCCGGACGAGAAACCCCCGCAACCCAGCTCCAGTATCAAAGAAGTTCTGCAATCATGGCTCTCCAAGTCCAACTAGACAATGTTTACGACAACTTTCTCAAAAATGCACCACCACCCGTGGTAAACGCGATTACAACCGCGAACTCCAACTTCAAGGCATCCTACCATCCAAGCGAGGCTATCCAAGTTGGCCAAACCCTACCCGAATTTCATCTAAGCAACGCGGTTGGCAAAGAAGTCAGCAGCGCCGACCTCCTCAAGAAAGGACCACTCCTCATCACATTCTACCGCGGCGAGTGGTGCCCATTCTGCAACTTGGCCTTGGCTGCCATGCAGAAGCATGTCGATGACTTCAATGCTAAGGGCGTGACCCTCGTGGCCATCTCGCCCGAGCTTCCCAACAGTAATATGACCACCACCGAGAAACACGCTCTCAAGTTCGAGGTCCTTTCAGATGTTGGCAATCAGCTCGCTAAGAAACTCGGCATTCTCTTCAAGATGCCAGATGAGCTCCGACCTATCTTCGACAAGTTTGGGCACGATTTGGTCACAAGAAATGGCGATGATTCGTTTGAGGTGCCAGTTCCTGCGACTCTGCTAGTTGATCAGCATGGTATTGTGAGGAACACATTCATTAATCCTGACTACAGCCAACGGATCGAGCCAAGTGTGGCATTGGAGTGGATCGATGCTTTGTAGAGCTGAGATTTTGAGGAATGGGGGACTAGAAGGCAGGTTGTTGGGCTAGTGACTGGAGGACGACGACGAGAAGAGAACGGTTGATGTATTCATTCCCTTGTCAAAAGCTATTTTTACCTTAGTTTACATGTCTCACTCGCTATTTCTGCAGACTGTTTGTATTGGACATCATCTTGATGCGTGTCTTGTGCTGTAAAATCTGCTCCTCGCCTTCTCACCCTCACATGCCTTATGGCTTCTTCTCTTTTTGGCGAAAGATCAAGACATATATCTCTAAAAATAACATTGCTTTCAACAATCATGTCAAAGCGTTGGGTTAGTTGAATGGTAAGATGCTTGTTTCAATTTCTCGACGAGCCTGCTGCGCTGTGCCCCCATGTGAGGCCAGGGACCACGGTGGGTTTATCTTGGTGTTCGCAAGAACACAGGAGATCGTGAATTCGAACCTCATACCCGATACTTACAACATTTTTTTTCTTCCTTATCCTTTTGGCCTGCTACTTGTGCAGGTGTGAATGAGAGGCGGCTGGAGAGAGGAGTAAGTGAGAAGTGGTTCTGCCCCCGCAGTCACGAGCATGTAAGAAATTGAGTCTGTAGTGAGAAAGTTGTCTAATTCTTAAGTGTAAGGAGTAGCTACCTATATATACTAGCTAAGTGGCAATGAATGGATTATGTGAGATCTTATAGAAGGTTCTACGTGATAGAAGAGAGTGATAATAACTACATAAGGAATGCATATCCAACAAGTTGCTGTTTTTGGACGGGAAATCTGAATTCTAGGCGAAACAAAAGTACTTCTGTGATTACATCCTGAGGAAAACAAAATACACAGTTGATTGAGGAGTTGGTCAATACTAAATTCATCATGATTTCGCAGTGGAGCCATTGGTAGCCTTGTGGAGGTTCCTCACCAAAAAAGGGTTCCTGTTGTGTTGCAGGGTGTGGAGCAATATGTTGCATGGAAAAAAAATTTCAACACGCGGAGAATATCAAGAATTGAAGCCATGAGAAGTCATGAAAGAAGAATTCGCCGCAAACCTCGTTTGCTCTAGCTGCTGATTAAAGACTAGTCAAGATTGAGAGACTCAGGCATCCCCCTGGTCTTGTGCTCAAAAAGCCATTGTCAACAGAGATTCTGAGACTTCGATGTGGGATTTCTCCTGTACCGTCTCAACTCCTGACCACGAACGCCTCCTCTCCATCAACAACTTCGATCTCGGATTTCTCAACCTCCGTCACGTGAGAGTGCGAGGGGCCTTTACCAAGATCCTTGAACAACTTCTCAAGTCCATCTGCCTGGCCTTGGGCTTCACCTTCGACCTAATTTTCATCAATGCCTGGCCCTGAATAGACGGTTCGGGATTCCCAACCTTGTTGTCATGGGTATTTCTGCACCAACCCGTGATGTTGTAGGCCATGGCCTTCTTGCGAGTGAAGTACCTTGTTTTTTTGTCAGCATATTTCTCCGGTAGTATGCAGAAGCTGAGCTGACCGGAAGCCAACTCCTATTGATCCTAGGTTAGCAGCGTATTCGTTCAGTAAAAATTTGTCTCTTACCTTGAACCTGACCGTGGACGCGGAAAGAAAACTGATATGGGTCAATGTAGGCTTCTTGGAAATGACAGCCATCCTTACTCTTTGAGTCATCTCGATCGCAGTATAGAGGCTGTCTACATCGAATTGGAAGGAGTGGTTCTTATAGTTGTATTGTTGATATTCTGCTTTATCCTCGAGACCGTTTCGTCATATGCGGGGTAGAGCGGCGGCAGCATATTCAATTAAAGCGGCAGGCAATATCGGAGTCCAAGGGTTGCTCCACACCGCAGATCATCGTCGCCCTTTGGGACTACGAACATGATCGCAGACACAGCTTGAACATTCCTCTTGATTAATAGGCTCGGTTTTGTGAAGCACTTGATTTCTTTCTCCAAAGCTATCGATATTGACGGCCATTTCACGATCTGCACCGAAGGCTCAAAGCCCCTGACAGTCTGAACACTCGATACCATCCTCCAAAGACCACATTCCCACAAGCCTCCCCAATCAACCACACCGCCACGGAGAAGAAGCCTGACCCAGTGCTGCAAAGGAATATTTCCGAGTGTTGGTCCGACACCTAGAATACGAGGCCCGGAGCTCTTCCATCCCACCTTCCCAGCCAGAATCCCAGGATAACTCCACCGACTCCATCGTATGCAGCAATACCTAACAGTTTCTTCCTCTCTGCCTCTGACAAGTCTCGTCCGATCCACGCCCTCATAAATGCCACCAGGCCAAGAAGAATTCGGACGGGAACGCTAGCGTACAGCCACTGGTTTTGTTCCATCGGCATGTAGGCGGTCCAGAGGTACGCAATGCCGATGGCGAGAGTTGCGACTCCAAGTGCCGATGTGTTGTCATCGGACGCTGCAATCTTTTTGGAGCCGGGAGGCAAGATTTTCCAAGTGAGGCCCGTACCGAGGACGATGAGACCCAATGCGTGCAGCCAGATGAACCAAGGCAGGTTGACGATAAACATGATGCCCAGTTCGAGAACTTTACACGTGAGGAGTTTTGCTCGACGAAAGTTCCGAGGCTTAATTTGAGAGGAATGGTGATGTTTTCGCGATGCTGTTGTGACAGAAAATTCGCTTCAGCTCTGAAGTGGGAAAAGCAACAAACTCCTCAACATCGCATCTACCTTTGTACCACCACGTGCGGATTCGAGGAATTACTCGCGCATCTCACCCCCTCTAGTACATTTCCCTCGATTCTCACTACATTTGCGCTCTTTTGAAATGTACAATTTGCCTTTTTCTAGTTTCAAAATACCACTTGAGTATGGTTACTTTTGGCTTGGACAAAAGCGCCCAGCGTTGTGTATCTTGCTATCCGAATGACTCGAACGAGACTCACTCATTGAAGAGAAAGGTTTAATGTGTTTTCTGAGAAGCAGGTAACTTTCTTCACCTCAGTTCAGGGAAGTCTGAATGATTTACCAACCTTCATCAAAGTCACGTGCCAGGAAGTCCGGCCCCCTGAACCATGAAACTCCTCTAGTCAGAGACGCCCCTTGGCGACACAACTCTCTAAGCGATTCGACCTCATCAGTTCCTCGCAAAAGAGGTCACCGTTCATGTGAATAAAATTCATGCATTCGGTTATAAGTGGCAGAATTGCCGTACGGTGGGCAGAATCCCATGCGCCAAGGAGAATTATCTGATGATGAGACTGGACGTAAGGTTTGATCCTCGTCAGCACATCCACAGGGTATTGCATTACACAGTACTGGGGCCGTGGCTGAGTTCACGAAGTATCGCAAGTATTAATGTGCGGAGTCCCGTTCAATTCGGAAGTCTTCGTTTTGGCTTCTTCTACCCTCTTTCTCGCCTTCCTTTCGCTCAAAGCACTTTCTTTAAATTCACATTCTTTTCTTGTACATCAGAGATGTTGTTCAAACTGGCTTTGGTTTTGGGGGGCGTTGGTGGAGTATTGGGAAAGGTGCAATTTATGGTAAGTAGTAGGTTTCGACTCATGTCACATGACTAATTTCACCACAGGGAATGAATATTGCTGGGTTCGAATTCGGATGTGAGATTGATGTGAGTACCCAAAAATGATGATTCTCGCGGGAGAGCAATCACTAACTCATGTCAGGGGACATGTCCCATCTCCTCTGCCCAACCCGCCCTCACGTCCCTCGGAGGCGCAGATGGGGCCGGCCAGATGCAGCATTTCGTGTCTGACGACCAAATGAATGTGTTTCGTCTGCGTAAGATATAATCTCTATGACTAGTATTCTCTCGTTGACATTCTCTAGCTGTCTCATGGCAATATCTTGTCAACAACCAAATCGGAGGCACACTCGACTCTACTAATCTGGGAAAATATGACCAACTCATGCAGGCCTGTCTCGCGACCGGTGCCTACTGCGCAATAGACATCCACAACTTCGCACGCTTCAACGGGCTGATCATTAACCAGTCTTCTGGGGGTCCAACAGACGCCCAATTCGGGAGTCTCTGGTCCCAGCTCGCAACGAAATACGCGAGCAACAGCAAAGTGATCTTCGGGCTCATGAATGAGCCACATGACCTTGATGTTCCGACCTGGGCAACAAGTTGCCAAGCAGCTGTCACAGCCATCCGGAATGCTGGAGCCTCTACGCAAATGATCTTGCTTCCAGGCACGAACTTCACAAGTGCCGGAGCGTTCGTGAGCAGTGGATCAGGGGCAGCATTGATAGGGGTCACGAATCCCGATGGCTCCACAAATGGACTTGTTCTTGATGTACACAAATATCTCGATATCGACAACTCAGGAACCCACGCCGAGTGTACGACGGACAACATTGCCGATGCTTTCCAACTGGTAGCCGATTTCCTAAGGCAGAATGGCAGACAAGCGATGGTGAGCGAGACGGGGGCTGGGAACACGTCTTCTGTAAGTCATCTCTCCCTCCGGTACCTCAAACTCTCACTGATCGATACAATCATAGTGCTTCACAGACTTCTGCGCGCAAAACACATTCATCAACCAGAACTCAGACGTCTTCCTCGGCTACATAGCCTGGGCAGCAGGAAGTTTCGCCACCTCTTACACCTTGAGTCTTACGCCCACCAAACAAAACGGCAAATTCGTCGACAACGCACTCGCATCACAGTGTGTTGTCTCGCCATGGCTGAACGCCGCTTCGTTGACCTCAACACCAGTGGCCCCCGCTTCTTCAACGGGCAGTACGGTGATAACAAGTGCTGTTGGCACAACAGCAAAGGCTACTACAAGTCCGCCGACCATGGTGGAGACTGGGAGTCCCACGTCGAGCCTCATGAGCGCCAAGTCGACTTCTATCAAGGGAGCATCAGGGGCCGGTGGGGTTACTTCTACGGCTTTGGCTGTGAGCACGGGGTCGAAGAGTAACAGCACTGGCTCACAGAGTACTAGCACATCTGCCACGAGTGCCACCCAGGCCGTGTCAGTGTCTGGGGGCAGTATAATGAGTATTGGAATTAGTGTGCCGATGGGAACTTTGCTGCTCGCCATACTTTTATAATCTGTAAGAACTTTCACGGCTTGGAAAGGGTGCACATTTCACGGTACTGCATGTCTCAAGGAGACTTTCAATACTAATCTTCTACGAGGTTTTCTCAACCAGTCTGAATCTTAAGTTCCTCGTGACTCAAAAAAATTTCTAACTCCAAAAACTCTCAGCCCTTCTTGAACACCTGTGTGGGCGATGCGTTTGCGGCCAGTGGTCTCAGGTCAATGCTGTTTGAGGGAGCGAGCGAATTAGCAGACGCGCTAACACCTGGCTGCGTGCGAAAGTCGATACTCGAAGGATCAGCCGTGATGGAATATGTGGTCCCGGCATTGGTATATGTGAGAGTTGGTGATGCCGGACGATACGTTGGCCTCCCTGTATTCACCAGTGGAGTTTTTCAGTCCCACCAGACTTAAAAACCCCCAGGTACGGAACAATGTGCTGAACTTTGCGGAGGTGGACTCTACAACAATGGAGGTGGCCTCCTCTGCGGAAGAAAACATCGCGGAGGATTTTGTGGCCACAAGCACTGCGGTCGCAGACAGCGCAAACAAGGTCTCATCAGCATGGCTGTCCAAGCCGTCTTGGATCCTAACAGGCCATACGGCCAGCTTCAATACCAGCAACCGGCATATGAGCAGCCTCCGATGGCCTATCCCTCAGTTGAGGGACAACAAAAAACCTTCGAGGAGGTGCGGGAACAGCAACAGAAAGAGTGGTTGGACGAGAAGGAGTTCCCGGTGGGAGATGTGCGAGAGGCGAGCCGACTGGCATCCATGACGGACTTGCCAAGCTATGGGCAGGCGATGAAGCAGAATTGAGGAGACGGATGGCTTTTGGAATATGGTTGTAGAAGGACTTGGAGTTTAAATCGGAGTTTTGGATGGAAGGATTGTACCAGAATACCCTTAATGCACAGTAACAACGCAGTTTAAAATCCAAAGACGCAAAAATTCTGCGCCACGACCTTCCTCAGTATTCAGTGATGTTTTGTCTTTCGATGCGCTAGCTGAGCTGCGAGTGAAAACTGTTATCAGATTGAGCTGAGAATTTTCGCCATTGATTTGAAAGCACCCTCAGGAAACAAACATTCAGCTCATGATGCAAGAGCAGCTTGTCACTTGACCCTTGGAAAAGGTTGATGCGTGTAGGGTAAGGGCGGAACACCTGCAGGGCGATGGATATTCGTTAGGCGAAAGGTCAGATTAGGACAAAAGCCCCATTCCGCAACTTCTATTTCCAGAAGCGATCTCGCCCCGCGCAGCACTCGACCATCGTTCAAATGTGAAATGCTGCTGAACAGTTTTTCAAAGAAAAAGCACGAGCTGAGTGAAACAAAGCAAAACAATTCAATGATCCCGGCCCGACCGGGAGTAGCACTTGTGTCGCCCGGAGCGGAGTTTAAGATCCGACTCCACCGGTCGCCAATTCCATTACCGGTATTCGATATGTAGCGCTTGAAAATCCAATCATATTCTAAATATTAAGCTCACGTAAGATGCTGGTTGAAAGTAATAATCGGTGAGCGATAGCGAGTAGGAGAGATCAGAGCGAAAGCGAGCCTAACAGGTGTCAACTGAGCACAATAAAGTCATCCACGCACCCTCGATACCAATCCTCAGATCAAGTGCATTCCCTCGACAGTTGGAACTCTCCATTCCTAAAATGCAACCAATCTCTCTCGTTGCTCTCGGCGTCTATCGCCACGTCGCTGCATCCTTCGACACAGACTTAGAAAGTACCCCATATCGCACCGCTGCTATCGTTGACCTCAAGTCTTCGCCTGAAGCATTCACCTACAACACGCACAACCTCGGTGTAGTACTACATACTCTCCATCCACCACCTCAAGTCCTCGTCACAGGCGCTGCAATCAGTGAGGAGATGACCAATGAGTCTATTGCGATCTGGGAGGAATATGTGAAGACTGTGGGGACGAAGAATACCTTGGTGATAAATGTAAGTTGATTCATTCGAGAGGCTTTGCTAGGAGATGAGCTGAAAGGACGTAGTTGCAAGAAGGGATGCCAAGAGGCAGTGATTGGAGAGTTCACATCTTGAAGAAGTTGGATGAAAAATAACTTACAAGAATGAGAAAGTGGAGCTTTGATGCCCATATGTGGTAGATACGAGTGTTGATGTCTTGACCTTCTCCCTACTCATTGGAGCTGTGGACCAAGCAAGAGCATGAGACAGCCTGAGGGACATAAGATACTGCCAAAAAGATATTCAGAAATAAATTTGAAAGCTCATCCTGCACAATTTCTTCAATCGTCAGACCAAGGCCATGGCTGATGAATATTACACTTGAGAAGCATTCAAGAAAATCAAGAAAGTTAGAGAGATATCGACAGAATCAACGCGTGGTGTAGAAGCATCAAAATGGCAAAGGAGAAGAAATTGTCATTTCTTAAGATCTTTTCAAAATTGATACAAGTATTTGCAGAATGATCTTAACAATAACAACAACAACAGATAGAGTTGCTGAAACTTCAGTTAAATACCTCTTTGATACTCAAATATCGGAAGAAGTGACAAGTTGCGAGCAACGAAGCTCGTGAAGTGGCGACCCCTGAAGCCCGCTAGATTCTCGCCTAGCGAAACCCCCGCTGCCGCGACTGCTGCCCCACCCTGAGCTTCACCGTCTCGAAATCCCTCCCCTCCAAAGACAACATCTCCCTCTCAACTCCCTCTTTCGCCAACTCTCAAACAACCAGCACGATGGCAACCCCCGCAGCCTACCCTCCAGGAGGAACATACCTCGACACTTTCAAGAAATCCTTCACCGACGTCCCCGTAGACAAGGAGCACGACAATGCCATCGCCACCACCGAATTCCTCGAGGCCGCTGAGTCCTTGACAACTATGTTTGGTATGTCTGCCACTCTTTACCAAACAATATTTTGTCTAATCGACTCATCTGCCAGACGTCCTCGGCTCTGTAGCCTTCTCGCCTGTCAAATCCGACATGCTGGGAAACGTCAAGGTACCCCACCTCCCCTCCTATTCAACCAGCAATTGATTCTAATATGATGCTTGGAACAGAAAATCCGCGACCGCCAGCTCGCTGCACCCGCTGAATCTGCCACCCTGCAAGATCTAGTTATCAACGAGCTGAAGACGAAGAAGCATACCGCTACCGAGGGACTCGTGTGGCTCGTTCGGTACCGCCCCTCTCTTCCACCACCACCTCTCACTGCAGACCCACTCACCACTAACCTCTACATATAGCGGACTCGACTTCACCAGCATAGCCCTAACCCAAAACCTCGCCGTCTCTACCGACGAGCTCTCAACATCCTTCCGCAACGCCTACGGCTCGACCCTCAAACCCCACCACAGCTTCATGGTGAAGCCCATTTTCAGCGCCGCTATGTCCGCATGCCCATACCGCAAGGATTTCTATGTCAAGCTCGGAGACGACCCGGAGAAAGTGCAGGCTGAGCTGCAGAAGTGGTTGGGGAGCTTGACGAACCTGCTGGCGATTCTGAAGGGGTTCTTGGATAGGAAGGAGGCGAAGTGGTAGATTTGCGTATTGCCAGTGGTTGAGTGGAGAATCGAGGCCTGGAGAAGCACGCATGATAAAATTTATGCCAGTACGACGTTTATGTTGATCATAAAGAGTGCCGGACACTGTGGCTTTGACTGGCAGAATTACTGCTTAGAAACATTTTACGGGGACACGAAAATGCATTGCATAGTTTTCCACAATGGTATTGGCATTTCTGCTTGTTAGCACTACATCCCGTCTATACTGCTGCAACTGTGAAGGAGATTCGTGAACGTTACAATTCCCAATCTGCCTTGACCGATGATCTCGAAATCCCATCTGCAGCCAGTTTCTGCTTGGTATGCCAAGTAAATCAACGCTTCGACTCCCTATTGAAATATCGCCCACCGATTATCACAGCCGCCGGAAGATTCCTCTCGGCCTCACCCCAAATAGTGAGCATGCCTTCCGGAAAGCATACCGCACATCGCCTCTTATATACGCCTTTCTCTTGACCTTCGCGACTCCAATCACCGGTGTGTCCTCCTTATAGTCATTTTCCAAGTACTCTCTCATCGGCTTCAATATCTGATCCAGCGGACTATCACCAATTGGCGCGGGTAGCGTAACTTCCTTCAAGCTCGTACCATTCTCGCCAGGCCAAACCGACGTCCGGAATCTCGTCTTGCCTTTGGATGTGTAGTCGAATGCGATGATGAGTTCTTGCAGTGATGGGAACACTTCTTTGAATCGTGGCTGTGGAGCGTGGCCTGCGATGCCGGAGAGAAGGGAGATCAATTGGGCGCGTTCCGCATCGAAGGCAACTCGTTTCCAGCCTTTCATAACGCCAACGCCTACGTAGTCTTCTTCATCTTCGAGGAGCATGAACATGATGAATAGACCCATCAAGCTGTTGAGAAGAAGGGTGTCGATCTCGGGGCAGAAGTAGAATCGTAGAATCCCCTTACCGCTTCCCCCATTCTGCGGTGGCTGGTACCTCATCAACTGGTAGTGGGATAATGCGACCATTCGAGATTCATGGCATGCGTGGAAAATAGCTGGTGTCTGGCTCGCGTTTGATCGGAAGGTCATTCGGTCGTTGTAAAGCTTCGCGCAGGGGTGCAGTTCGTGGACTCGCGGAACGAAGGCATCTTCCCATATTTGTATACGGATTTCGGCAGGAAGCTGCGGGAAAATATGGAACCCAGGAGACTTCTTCTTGAATGGCCTTACGAGAGCTTGGCTCGCTTTGATCATGGTATGGCAGTTGAGCTTCGGCTTAGGGTTCCGGACGATAGAAGGAGGCGGAGGAGCGGGTTCGCTGGACGGCTCATCTTTATTGGCAACCTTCTCGGATATCTCGTAGGTAACGGTATTCTCAGGCGACTCGGTAGATATCTCTTCTCTGATTAGGGCATTGGCCTTGTCGTCTATGTTTTGCCGGATCCAAGCAGGCGGTTCGGTGGAGGGCTCATCTCTGCTAGTAGCCTTCTCGCTCGTCTCGCAGACTGCACTACTCTCTGCCAGGTCGGCGGGTATCTCTTCTTTGTCCATCTTGAGTCTTGGGAAGCTGCATATGAGATATAATTAGTAAAGCACATGGAAGCTGAGATGTTTGCTTGCCTGGCAGGGCCAAAGAAAGATCCAGATCACAGGCGAAGGAGAGGATCGGGTCAAATCAAACAAGCAGTGAGTCGAAATTTTCGATTTATGATAGAGCTGATGGCGGAGCAATGCTAGAGCCTCGTTCCAGCTTTCGAGGTGAGGTCGTCGTGGGACTTAGTGTGACACCTCGAGGTTGTTGCGGGCAAATCGATCGCGACACACGTCCGTCAAGGGAATGGTAGAACCGTAGAAGAGCACTAGGCTGTCGAATAACGATTTCGACGATTGAAAAGTAAGTCAAACGAGGGGAAGGAGAGATGGAAGGGATACGATATGCCCGCGCGTTGTTCCGGCGGTTGAAGGTGGAGATTGAAGTAGGGTGACGAAGATCAGAGAGGCACGAGGCTGAGCGATGGGCTGTTTCACAGGCGGGAACCAACCCTAAACGTGAACCTACTTTAGGAAGAGGTGAAAACAAATCCACTCTTCACTTCAAAGGTGACAAAGATAGCTCATATTAATGCATTAAGTATAGATTATGGAAGTTCAACTTTTCTCTTAAGCATTCCACAGAAGCTTTCGAAAATTACGCTGTCGTGCCCCTTTATCCACCGAATCTTAATTCTGCTCCCAGCTACAGCCCCTGTATTCGCTTCCACGTGGATCTTGAATCCAAAAGCCATAGACGCAGCATCCTCTGAATCTGTGTCTTCATCCATTGCATCTGTTTGCTTCTTTGCGACCTGTCGTCGAGCAGCCCGCGACCAGACCGCTTTTGAGCTGAAACCTACGCCAGTGGAGATATTGGCTTTCCACTGCCACTTCAGAGGCAGCTGAGACAGGGTCTCATTAACCCGTAACCCGATTTTGGAAGGGTCCAGAGACTGCTATAAATGGGTCAATATAGAAGCGGAACGAGTGACTAAAAGGACTTACTGCAATCAAATACTCTGATGGGAATGGCAGCAACGACTTCTGCAGACTGCTCACTCCCCTCGCAACACACATGCTAGGCCTCAGATCCCCAAAGCTCCAAGCAAGCCCCCATCTTCTCGTCTTACTGCCTTGAACAAACTCTGTGACCGCGTAATTATCCACGCTTTTGTCCCTCAATTTCGTGACAAGAACTCCCACACTCGAGAACTTGCCCAGCATAGAAGTATACCATTGAACTCGCTCCCGAAGGATAAGACTTTCTTCAATCATCCGCGAGACAAAGACTACTTCTCCACCAGGAGTGACCATCTCATTCTCAGATCCCGTACAGGCTGTAAAGGGTGGCCGTTGCTTGACGGCTGCGGAAGTGAGCATTTCGGCTTTGGACTCGTAGAATGGCGGATTGCACATGCTGAAGTCGATTCTAAGGCTAGTCAGCACAGTTCCATGAACTTGAAAAGAAATGAATCCTACGCTGGGGCGTCTAATTTGTCTAGAGGTAGCAGGTGATCAGTCGATTCCGATTTGTGAAGCCGGATCCGATGCCCTAACTCGTTTGCTTGAATATTTTCCAAGGCAAAACTGAGGCTCTTTTCATCGATATCTTAACCCAAATTAAGCATCTTAACCATAGCTAAAGCATGTTGAGGGCTCACCAGTGCCAATGAAGCGCCATTTCGGACGCTGAGAGCATCCTAACAGAGGGTATATGCAGCTTGCACCAGTACCAATGTCGAGACCTGTGACTATTCTGCTGGGGTTGTAGGCATCTCTGAAGTCATCACTGGTCGTATCCAGAAGACTTTGCATCCATAGAATATAGTTCAGCCTATTTGGGACCTGGTTATTGTCAATCAGCAGATCTTCTGGAAGTTTGGGTAAAACTCACAGGCGGGCAAAGTCCGTCAGGTGGGAGAGAGATTTCCAGTCTGAAATCTCTCTTGAGCAGTGACTTGGTGAGCTGTTGGACAGATTCTGGATTGCTGAAGTCCAGTTGTCCGTTTGATTTCAAGCTGTCGCCCCATCAGTATCTTCTCTTCAAGTTTTTGTTGCGGCGGTGGTTGTGACACGCGATCAAACGCAATTTCAAATTAATAAGCTTGACTTACACTTTGGCAAAGTCCGCATCTTGTAATGCGAGCGTCGCGAAGTCGATGTCTTCTTTGTAAATGTTTTTGATGTCGGATGGCATTGTGGGGAGTTGCGAAATTGAGACTTGCGACCTCGGAAAGCGTGAAGGGATCTACTGACTTGAAAAATAATACCAACAAAAGTCGACGAACTTAAAAAGATGGTCACAGTCTGTAGTCAACTAGCTTTTTATTTCGGTATCTAATCTCGATGGTTATTTGAAAAGTGCGATTTCCCCTCCAACCCAAATTCGGGTTTGATTCAAGAAAGACTCCATCCAGATCATTTGTGATAATGCATCGCTCCAAATGTTTTCATTCCCAAACCCCAGAACGCCAGCGTAGATCAAATTGGTATCTTAACTACAGCTTCTCCTCATCAGATGCCTTCAGTTTCTTTGTCGCAGGGCCCTCTTCCTCTCCCTCGATTGGTTCACTGGTTGGGACATCAGGGAGAGAGACCTTAACAGCTTCTGCCTCTGCCTCCGCCTTAGACTTTCCTTCGGTCTCAGCTGCTGGTTCTGCTTCCTTCTCACCCTCCTTCACCGCTGGTCCATTCTCCGCAGATTCGCCTCCCTCAACTTCTTCCCAGTCGCTCTCGGGTTCGGCAGGTTCCGTAGATGGGAAAAAGCGCCTGAAACGGGTAAGCGTTGGAAGTGGAGGTGAGCATGGAAACTTACGGAAGCCAGCGATTGTAGGCATCGACATCTTTTTGGACAAAGGTAGTGAAAATGACCTTCTCGAGCTCGTCACCTTTCTCTCCCTGCAAGAATTCCTTGATAGCATTGATAGCAACAGGAGCAGCAGCATTGCTTGGGTAGCCATAGATGCCAGTGCTCAGAGCGCTGAAAGCAATGCTCTTGCAACCATTCTCCACAGCCAATTTCAGACTTGTGGTATAGCATGATGCCAGAAGCTCAGCACTCTCCTCCTTTGGATATTCGTAGTAGACTGGGCCAACTGCATGAATGACCTTCTTGCATGGCAGAGCGTAAGCAGCAGTGATCTTTGCAGAACCAGTCTCACAACCACCCAGTGTCTTGCATTCGTCGTACAACTCTTCGCCAGCAGCACTGTGGATTGCCCCATCGACTCCTCCGCCACCTAGCAAAGATGTGTTCGCAGCATTGACGATGGCGTCAACCTCAAGCTTTGTGATGTCTCCGCGAATGAGGCCGATGCGATCATTGAGCGATTGGGAAGGTTGGGGAGCTTCGATTTCGTCGTCGTGGGGGGCAGGAGTAAGCTTCTTAAGACGATAGAGAAGAGATAGGGTTGGTATTTCGCTAACGGGGACGATCGCCATGATTCTTCGGATGCCGAGCATGAACGTGTTCGTGTTCGAAGTGTTCAGAATGAATGAAAGCCTGGAAAAGAGGAGAAGGCTGCCAACTTCTGAAGAGAGGCTGAGGTCACGTGTGAGGGGCACTAAACTAGCGTTTCGGAGCCTTGCCTGACAAAATCTAAGCCTCCCTAGAAATATATTGTTGACTCACACGACCAACTACTTCTCTCTCAATTGGAATTAGGAACTGCAAAAGAACAGACGTACTTCTAGAGGGAGTAATTCGCGATTCCACTTACGATTTCACGAATATCGAACCACTTCTCAGATCATTTGCCCTCTCAATAGGAACGAATCATGGCGGACGCGGTCGCCGCCAATGTGACCAAGCTCCAGCTGGATGAAGAAACCGGCGAGATGGTCTCAAAGGGAGAATTGAAGAAGCGTCTTGCGAAACGTGCAAAGAAGGCAGCCACTGCAAAAGCAAAAGCAGAAGCCCCAGCAAAGGAACCGTCTGCTGCACCAAAGCCCGCGGCCAAAAAGGAGGAAGTCGCAGAACCTGTCAATATGTTCACCCAAGGCTGGCTAGATGAGGTATACAATGAGCGGCCTGTAAAGCCAGTAGTTACTCGGTTCCCTCCAGAGCCGAACGGATACCTTCATATTGGCCACGCAAAGGCAATTGCTATCAATTTCGGATTTGCAAAGTTCCATGGTGGAGAGTGCTATCTGAGGTTCGACGATACCAATCCCGAAGCCGAGGAGGAGAAATACTTCACTGCAATCAAACAAATTGTGGAATGGCTTGGATTCAAGCCATATGAGGTTACATACTCCAGTGACAACTTCGACAAATTGTACGAGAAGGCAGAGGAGCTTATTAAGCTGGATAAGGCATATGTGTGTCATTGTGGAGGTATGTGAGATTGAACCGCCACTTGGAAGCCTTACTGACCAGTCTGCAGATGCTGAGATCAAGGCCCAAAGAGGAGGAGAGGAGAGAGGACCACGATTCCGCTGCGAACATGCCAAACAATCTGTCGACCACAATCTGACCGAGTTCCGAGCTATGCGAGATGGCAAATACAAGCCAAGAGAAGCTTTCCTACGCATGAAACAAAACATTGAGGATGGCAACCCTCAAATGTGGGATTTGGCTGCATACCGAGTGTTGGACGCAAAACACCATAGAACTGGCGACAAGTGGAAGATCTACCCTACCTACGACTTCACCCATTGTCTTTGCGATAGTTTCGAGAAGATCACCCATTCGCTTTGTACGACTGAGTTCATCCAGTCGAGAGTGTCATACGAATGGTTGAACAAGACTCTCGGCGTGTACGAACCTATGCAAAGAGAATATGGTCGCTTGAATATTACTGGGACGGTGTTGTCAAAACGAAAGATTGCGAAGTTGGTCAACGAGGGTCGTGTTCGAGGTTGGGATGATCCCAGACTATACACGCTCATCGCAATTCGCAGACGGGGTGTGCCCCCAGGAGCTATCCTCGAATTCGTTAACGAGCTTGGTGTCACTACATCTCCAACAAACATCCAACTGGCTCGCCTCGACCAGACTGTACGAAAGTATCTAGAACGCACCGTACCACGACTGATGTTGGTTCTCGATCCTATACCAGTTGTCATTGAGGATGCCGAGGAAATGGAGCTTGAGATCCCTTTCTCTTCCAAGGTACCAGAAATGGGTAGTCACAAAGTCAAGTTGACAAAGACTGTCTACATTGACCGGAGTGATTTTCGCGAAGTTGACAGCAAGGAGTACTACCGTCTTGCTCCTGGAAAGTCTGTTGGTCTCCTCCAAGTCCCACATCCTATCAAGGCTGTTTCCTTTTCCAAGGATGGCGACAAGGTCACCGAGATCCGCGCTGTATATGATAAGGAAGGCAAGAAGCCAAAAACCTACATCCAATGGGTTGCCGAGGGTTCCAGGAAAGTCGAGGCCCGGATTCACAACGCGTTGTTCAAGAGCGAGAAGCCTGACAATGCTGAAGGCGGATTCTTGAACGACATTAATCCTACCAGCGAGGAGATCTGGCCCAATGCTTTGATTGAGAGTGGGTTTGAAGAGGTCAAGAGACGAGCTCCTTGGCCTGAGGCGGCGGGAGAGTCTGAACTTGGTAAAGGTGGACTTGAGTCTGTTCGTTTCCAAGCTATGCGTGTTGCTTACATGGCGATGGACTCTGACAGCACTGATGACAAGGTCGTCCTGAACCGCATCGTCAGTCTGAAGGAGGATGCAGGTAAGTGAACACGATTTGACGGACTTGGAGTTGCAGCGTGCATTGGTGGAGTTGGGTTCATAGATGATTGTACTGTTATGATTCATGAGTCATTTGGGCATCGTGCAAAGCACAAATTTAGATGGTTTGATTCATGAACATGCTTTCAGAGACTCTTAGTTCCTCCACTTTTTACCTTTTTCCACCTTTTATTTTCCCATGCCTTCGAGCTTTAATCTACGTAAGTCTTCGTTTCGTAATCGGCAAGTACCTTGCGAAAACTCATTGCCTAGAAACGTTCCCTCCACAATTCGCCTGCGTGTTTCCCAAAAATGTAGCCAGCACAGCGCAGTACCTATACCTTCGTTAGCGCAATTACACTCGTTGCATGGACACTCACGCAGCAGTTCCAACAAGTACATCTTGGACTTTCGCCTGAGTGACTAGACACATAAGCACAGAGAATGCAAAAACCGATGTCAAAACAGTTGTAGATATCCAGGCTCGAGTCTCCGGTACCCAGAGCAGGATAAAGACTGGAATGATCAATATCCCAACGGCGAGAATGACGTTAAGCAGTTTTGCTGCCCCGGCGAGACTTGCATCGGAGTAATGGTCTACGATACTATTCACCTCGTCGTCACCTTTTCGGAATAACGGCTGTTTAGCTGTCAACTCCTTTCCTCAGGACTTCAAGTGGATGACAAACCTTGAGGAATGATGAGAGGAGTGATGATTCAAGTTGATCGATTCTTGAGAGTGAGATGAAGTCGGTCGCCTCGCAGACCCAGTCGTAATGGCCTTTCTCGAGCGGCTTCTGGCGCATTATCCAGTGGTAAAGATTGAGGTGGTCTTTTCTTCGAGCTTGCCCTAATTCCCGGAGCCCTCGCTCGCTAGCAAGTAATTGACCTAGTTATTTGAATAAATAATCAGACCCATGCGCTCGCTGGACTTACCGTACTCCAACAACTTGAGACGTATTTGATTCAAAAGGTTCATCTGGGCGGGATCGCCACCTTCATCAAAGTCTGCCATCTGAAGTCTTCTCCAATGTGGAGAACCTTCTGCAGCATCCGACTGATCTAGTTCTGCAAGTTTCCGCTCCAAGATGGATAACTCGGTTTGTAGTTGTACAAGCACTCGGCAGTGCAGGAGTCCGAAAGACCTGAACACCGCAAAGTTGTCTTCACTGTGTATGAAGGCAGCTAGTTGAGGCCATCCTTTCGGATAGCTCTTGATAGCGGCTGTATTTTGTGAGGCGTTGTACCATTACATGAGAGTTGTCGGGAGCTTACGGCGCTCGTTTCTGAGGGCAGCATAGAGTGTTCTGAGCATGTCCCGCTTTTCTTCCTTGCGTGACAGACGCTCTTTGTACCATGTTTCAAGTGGTTGGAAGAAAAATGCAAGACTACTAATGATCAGGAGGTAAAGAGTGGAGAGTATTGATTTCTTTATCCCTAAGCACTTGTATCAGATATCCATCTTTAGTGAGTGGCCGAGACTAAGTCAGTCCTGTGAGAGCTACCTTTAATCGTGGGACCTAGCTCGGCTCCCTTTTCCACGCAAAAGGCATCTGAGGAAGTAGATACCGAAGTCTTGGCCGAGCTTGGCCATGAATCTGGCGAGGCTATCTCAGCCTGCCCGTAATTTTGAGGTATTGCAGCATTTACAATAGAAGGTAACCTTGCATCAGCTGCAGAGGCCATAACTAGGTAGATCTCTTAAAGTTCGCAATATATTAGGCTAAGACTGCACAGAAAGAATAACGGAGTGAAAAGAGAAAAGGACAAGGAAGGAATTGCGACTGGAAATGAGGCTCTTCAAAAGATTTCTGATAGGCAGCACACCAATCTGCAGTCGGTGTCCAGCTCGAGGCTATCAACGGAGCCCGACAGTGTGCCTTTTGAGTCTGCTACTAAACAGCTTGCATGACTGAATTGAAGGCATTGGAAGGATGTCCAGCCAATTCGATCTCATGCTCGAGTACTGCGGGATCTGATTGGGTCCTGAATTCAGAACAAAACTGGCGAAGCAGGCACGAGAGCCACGTACTCCAATGAGCCTTACAAAAATTTAAAATCGCTCAGCTTGCAGAGCGATATGGCATGGCTCATGATATCAAATTTCGCTCTTGTATTCAAGATGCAAATGTTTTTGCCACCTTTAAAGGAACATGGAGTGGCTCAGAATCACATGAGCTCGGTTCCACACTGTTTGCTCTCGACTCAGAACAGGAGAGGTCGTTGATTTTCTTCACGATCAGCTGAAACGGGTACGCCACCGAAATAATGACGTCTTGACCGGAAGTAGGTCCCGCTGGTCACCCTACAACCCGCTGCTTTAGACGCTTCCTAATTCAACAGGCCTGTGGACCAATTGAATTTTGGCACCTCGGGTACGTGCGGTAGTGAGTCCTATCTTGCCGTGCAGCACGGTGCCGCATTGAGGCCTGCCTGATGATTTGACGCATGCAACTCACAATCCGGTTACTTCGTAAATGCGTGTACAAATCTTCTTGAAAAATTCCACACGCAATTCATTCCCCACGCAGGTACATTCCCCATCACCAAAAAACAGGCCCCATCACAAGGAACTCCTTGGGAAATCAACTTTTACAAACTCCAAAACGACACGGCTTGAGACGCATATTCCGTTCTGACATCAAGTGGTACTGTAGAGCGGCGGTGTGCACTTCCAGACCATTTCAGTTCACTTGAGACATCGGATCTTACAAGTTAAAGGACTAGTGCTTTGCCAAAGTTTGTATTTCATGTATACCAAAGGTATACTGCGCGAAAACCTATTAAGAGGGTGTACGGAGTAGCATGCGCATTATTGGCGAATGTCAAAAAAATGATCCTCTTTTAATTTTGACCGAAACAAGGGCGCAAACGGAGGGCTTTGACTTGTTGCATACCCTTGGAGGCGCAATCAGAGACAATCGGCACTTGAACTTGGATTGAAGTGCTCTAGCGTTCGGGCTGATCCTTAAAGTGGCGAACCATCGAACCCTGGAAGAAAAGAAAACGGTACATAGTGATCGAAAACTACCTAGCGCTCGAGCAAGTCTACCAGATTGTTCCGTGTCCAGAAATACCACCACTCAGAGAGAGCCCTTCGCTAACACCGCCTATTCTAATAGTTGCCCGCTCACAATAAATTACACTCTGCTAGAGTATGGGCCCTTGTGTACGACAACGAGCTTCAGATCAGAAGTTCCATTTTGATGATATTATCATGATTTGTTATGTGCTGATCACGATCTTGCTCAATTGGTTCGGAAGTTGTACTATAGCCATAATTGGAGCCGTATAGATCATGGACTTAAGGCTGAAAAATGTTTTCAGGCAACGAAATTGCAGATGACCTCCGTAGCTATTAGGCATGCTACCGGTATTGTTCGCGACGAATTTGAGTTAGATTAGAACCAGGGGCCTTCCGTATGATCCACCAGCCTTTTGTAATTCCCTCCAAAACACAAAGTTGGTCTCTCGGCCTGCTTCCGCTCTCTGATTTTATTTGTCCTGCAAGACTAATCAAATCCTCCCAGACGGTAGATGTCTTGCACCCAATCGATAAACGATTCCCAAAGCCCAACCACTGAAGACTTCTCGCTCTCTTTTCCCTATGCCCGACAGATCCGATGAGTTGCAACTTTCGATAACGCTCAAAGCAAGTGGAAAGCCTGTCGAGTCTCGCTGGCATACTCTAGCAAAGTGTTCCACCAAGCTTTCACTCACGCTGAATCCTTCCGAGGGATGGCTTCTTGAACATATTGGGGCAAGATAGATGACATTCCTCGAAACAATCCGAACGGCAACCTCCACACCGGACGAGAACAATTCATCACCTTAGATATACTGTCATCCGATCCTATATAGAAGTGGCTGTTGTTCCTGGTATTCCGAGGCTTCAGTATACCGAGAGAAAACCCGTTCCAATGGGAGGGTTTGGATACCAGATCCGAAAGCAGCCCGCTACTCTTCGCCCTGCTTTAAACGATATGCTCTTGTGCGGATGAGGACTCCGTTCAAAATCCGAGCGCCGGACATCAGGCTCCCAGATACTGTATCCTCTCATGAAGTTTTGGGACGCTCGTTATCCGATGCAATCCCTCGCCCGACACTCAGAAGTTGGTGGTTGAATCTTCGGAGGACAAGACTTGGAAACGCACCAGGGCCTAACTTGTTGGCATCAACAACATTTGGCTGTCAACGGTACATGCAAGTATCGCCTCTTATGGCCAGATGGATTTCGATTCCTCTTGGTTAAAAGTTTGGCACCAGAAACAGCTTGCGTTCTGCTGAAGGGGCCAGCTGGTAATAACAACGACCATCATTCCGTGCTCGCAGAAGGATGCCATACTTCAAGTCGCAGGATGGACCTTGGCCAAAGCGGACTCTGATGGCCTAGAGACGTGCCTCTTTATTCAGCGCTCGCCAATGTTGATCATGAAAAACTTGGCAGGACACTCCTGGCGCGGAAATTGGAAACATCCATGGACAAAACAGCGTGACATCCCAGGGTATTTCAAGCGGTCAGTAGCCACTAGGCCTGTCTAGATCTTGAGGATCCAGCATGAGCTCAAGGTACGTTTTGAAGTACTCCAAGAACACTGTCCAACCCAGACTTTGAATCTTCACCATTCTTGCAAACAAAAGACAAAACTTCTGCTGTATTCTCCAAAGCAAGACAAGCTAATGAATGCCAAGACCTGCAGATGTCAATTTTCGAACGAAAAGGTCTTCGAAGAAAAGGTTACTCCTTCGATTTATGCGTATCATCTGCTACAAGCTTGAGTGATCGTCTAGATGCTTCCTCATGGTGGCGGCACACCCAGGTATTCGGAGATGGATGAGGAAACAGCACGAAATCTGCATCTCGATGCACTAAAAGGAGCATACGGCTTTACCACAGCGCATATTCGTACCGCTGGTAATATCTTCGACCGGTATCCCTCAACAAAACGCAGTATGTACCACAACCGGTATTAATACAAGGAGAGGGTCTCTGACAACTTACCATAGCCCCCTTTTGCCCAGTGGGCAGAAGTGCACCTACTGACCAGTACACCCCAATGATCAACAAGGGAAATTGGACTCGACCGAGGAGTATGGTCAAGCGTGACGCCTAGCGACTAATGGAGACCTTCCATTCAGACCGTCCTGGCGTTCCCGCTTGATTTATCTCCGATCCACACTACCCAACACAAATTTTGGCGGTAATTGCGTGGTTTTGATGCATTGGAGTTTTGAAAGTTTGTCGATTCCCCACGAAAATGGAGCGCGTCGCTGCGGTGTCGCGGCACTGCTCCGCATCGAAGCAGGCGGGTCCTTGTACCTTTCTTTGGAGAAATTCCATCTTCATGCCCGCACATGCGATATTCAGCTAACAGCAAAATTATGAGAGATTGACAGTCCTACAAGTCTGCCGCTTGAAGGGGAAGCTCAAGAGCAACCTGAGCAGTTCAATAAAAAAGTTTCGGCGATAAGCAATGCGATAAGCAATGCGATAACGATAGCGTTCCGAGATGTGGGCACACCGCAAGCTGGGGAAAACACATTGGGACTTCAATAATAGCTCCAAAGGGACGTAGCAAGAGAGAAGAAGAGTCTGAGGGAAGTCGAGGATGTAGAGATATCACACTGGCAGTTACCTCGTTCGTCACATTTCCGGATGAGCCCCGCAACAGTCCATGGCAGAGTCCCGAAGGCAGGTCCATCAATGCCCCAAGCTTGCAGGGGTTGAATTTAACTTCGAGTGCGATAGCATTGGAGTCGAGATTCCCATTCAGGACGACGGCACCAGCACACAACCAGGAGAGCCGATCAGAATCTACAATCATGTTTATTCGTGCAGAGAAGACCTCTGAAAGTCCACGCAATGCAGGAGGTCGTGACGACTCGGGGACGCCCTTTGTACATCTAGGAGCCTGTCCGATTGAGAGCACAATATTGACCTTTCAGCAAATTGAGAAAGTCCTGGCCATCGTAAGAACTGGAGAAGTTGGCCCGGGTCCTGTTGCACCGGTAGGTCTTTGCTGAAATACCTAACTGCCATCTGCAGAGCTAACAGAACGTGCAGGACCCGCCGCCGCCAAAGAACTCCTCGAGAGCGACCTTCGGAACACCGCCGCTGGGACATGCTAAGACTTGGGGAGAAGTATGGCACATGGCAGATTTACAAGATGGAGCGCCTTGGGAGCTGTGTTAGCTATCTACCAAAGCATCAGCGAAACAAATGTCCCGTGTCTTTCCCCGGACGTGATGCTCGACGCAGACCGACCTCATGTACGGTTGAGGACCTGGCGCACACGTGAGACTCGACTGCGAACAGCAATGTTCTGGACTTGGGTGGGACAGCGAACATTGGCGATGTTTTGGACCTGGATGGGACGGTGTCTGGCTTACTCTTTTGAGCGGTCTGATCAAGTGAGCTTTGCTTCTGCTTTGGCATGTTCAAATGAGGTCGGCACTCATGAGGGCTTTACTGCCAAAAAGAGGAGGCTTGCTACTTATTCACGGAACAAATCACTACATCAAGCGTCACGAATTTATCTCACGGATCTGCCTCCCCTGAAGCAGGCTCTTACTTTCATTCTTTACATCTTATCCTGGATGCCTCTCTCAACCCTCCCTCCTTTGTTAGACCATTTCTGCACTACAGAAGCAGTCCTCGGAGTCATGCTTAAATACTCTATACTCCTCTCTCATGTCTTTCATTTTCTTTTTGCTGTATACAATCTTTGCTGTATGAGACCATTCTTCGTATTTTAGTCTCTACTTGGCCATACACGGTTCTGATGTCATAGCCTGTTCATCAACTGGATTTCTCACTAGGTACGATATGTTGTTCGCTTATTTTAGGAATCCAATTTAACATTGAACGCAACCCCTTTGACCATGCCAGGCAGGTCGGTATGGCAATTGGTACCAGATTATCTCCCCACTAACATTTGACCAGGCATTCAAACTCTACCAGTCTGCAATTCCGAATTTGGCCAGGCGGTTCATATTTGCTATGAGAGTTGAAGTTTCGATGAGGCTGAACCCCTATACCTGGGCAGGAAATCTCAACATCACCCTCGGCAATCGCCTCCCTATCCGATTTCTAGCACCAGCGATCTCGCTTTGACGCGTCTCGGAATTCAGGACGTGGAAGTGTTCTTGGGAACTGGTCGAGACTTCAAGTTGGTTTGGAGTGGTTTTACTTTTCTATGGTATCACTTTTACCACTGGATCTCCTTCATTGCAAGCTCAAGATTCCTAATCTCCGATTTCCTACCTTCCTCATCGCAAGTGCCACCACGACAGTAATTGCAATTATTGGGGACGCCTAACGCACATCGTAAGTTAGGTCTTTGGAGACTAGGCCGAATTTTGACCAGGAGTTACTTTCTATTGTGTGATATATCTTGCTGATCTTCCCCTCATTGACCTAGAGACAAGCTTATTGCCTGACTTTCTCAGACGATTTTCCAGCGAGCTTTGGAGGCAGGTATGTCTGAGTGCCGTTTACAATATTATTGTTCACTTAGAATCCTTTTAGTGCTATCTATCTCAAAGCTGGAGTCAAGCTTCTGGTAAAGGTAACTTAACTGAGGGAAAAGGAGGGGTTGTTTCAGGGCCCGATTCCAGAGGCAGAGATCATTTACAAGACTCCCCCTACTCAAATGATCTCTAAGTACCCTCCCAAGCTGCTAAAGCTTTCGCGTTGTTACGGGATCAGGTTTCTGATGCTTAATAGCGTGTGGATGAGTCGTTCCTGAGACCTCAGAGGCCATATCGGACTTCTCAAAGACTTACAATTGGCACTCTTGAATTTCCGCCCTAGATTAAGACCTTCGGCCTGTCGAACAACATAATGCTTTAGGGTCCAACACCATACCAAAGGCCAACATCTGAGGAATGAAGTGTAGGTACCTAGGTAAGTAGCAAGAGATTTGTTCCAAGGCCATCATGAAGTTGGCAAGGAACAAAATTTACAAGGACACTCAATAACCTGCACTGCTTTTGGGTATCTTCTATTTGACCAAGTTCTATGACGTTCATAATTACACATCTCAATTGTACAAAGCGCAGCATGCTTCTTTTGACGAGGTCTGCCACCGTTGTGAAGTGACGGCTCGGTCTGAGTACGTTGCGGCTGCCTTTCAATGCAACTGCAACTTCCGTCATTCGGAACAATACACCTGCAGCGAACTTCATGATGTGTACGGCATGGCGCGAGCTGGCTAAGTTGATTGCATGTGAGCGGAGGGGTCATGTCACGGGACATTTATATAGCTTAGAATTCTGAACCTGTCGGCATTGAAGCTTGGGTTTCTAAGGCAGCGAGATTCGGTAACAGTGGATCCTTTGATAGAACACAGCTCCCAGGAAGTACTCGATACAGAAGTTCCACCACGAAGTTCTGCCTGGTGCATAGGAAAACGCAGCCTTGTTGAGGCTCCGGTCATGTTGCCCGAAAGAGCCGTATTAACTTCAGCCTCAGGTTCGGCGAGGCTACTCTCGCTACCTCGGCGCTAGGACTGATACTTCTACAGCTCGAATCCCCTGAACCAAAGTAATGTCTTTCTTCAAGTTCTCATTGAAAGAGCATTATATTCTCGGACCATAGGTATTCTACATTCCTAGTTCCTCTGTAACGACTTTCTTTCACTCCTTCACCGACCAGCTTTAAATTGTGGGGAGCTTCTCCTTTCGATTCAAAATGCTTACCACTCACTCGGAATCCGTGACCTCCAAACGGCCGCTGAAAACGACGCTGAAAACACGCAGAGTCTTGTCGCAAAACGTTCAGTTACAATTAAATCGGAGACGGTGGGAATCTCAGGACATTATACTTGATATCCGAACCTAATATGAAGTACGATAGTACCTATGCACCGCGGGTCAGTGTAATAAATACCCGGGAACGCCTTCGCACTTGATAGAATGGGAAAAGAAAGTGTTTCGACGAGTGGCAAGGAATGGCGAGTGCTAGGCCTGGAGCGTCGCTATTTGGCGCCTGATCTGGCGAGGACCGTAACATGAGACACCCTACCAACTTGTCAGGCTAATGGCGGGACACCTAACCAGCGGTGCTGCTTGTACTCCGATGGAAAAAAAAAAAGCCGAGCACTGCCTGCCCTAGACGTAGAAAAGAGGCCATTCCAGATACCCACCACATCTGGCCATCTCCTCCACCGAACAGGGACGGATTCTTGGGAGGGTATAACGATCTCCAATGCCTCACAGCCTTGTGCCCTTGCGTGACCAAAGGCAGAGAAGTCTTTGGCTATACTACAATCACATCCGGCTAATCTACAATCATTTTCCCTTACAAAATGTTGCTTCCTTAGGCCCCCCCCCCCCCACACACATCGAAGACCCTCGCCGCGGGAGGGTGCGCAGCGCACTCTACGCAGGTTGTTAGGTGGTTAGGGTTAGGATTGGGTTATCCTATTAATTTTATTTTTATTGTTTTTATAAATTCGGGCGAGAATGCGTTGATATTTGGGTTGTAAAGAGCTGATTTTGTATGTGTCTGGGATGATTGTGGATTAGCCGAATGTGATTGTAGTATAGCAAGGACCTAGCCAAACCCTCAAAGAAAGTGTTACAACATTGGACGGATCGAGGAAATGGCAGCGAAGCATTTTCGAAGGTGTGGGAGTTAGGCAACCTGCTTGCCACGGGCTTACGACCAAGCTTGTAGTGTTCTACTATTCCGAAGTAAGGAAAGCTCATTCAGTTAAAAGGAAACGCAGTCCCAACCCTTGATGATTAAGGCAGTGTGGTGTTTTGCTGTGATGACTCAATTGTTTGGGCGAATAGCCCCTCTAACATCGCCTTGGCCGAAATCCTCGAAACGGACGATGCAGCAGACGCCCACGTCGTTCAAGGACAGCAATGGCGTTTTTAGCTCATCTACATCCACCCTTGCACTGTCCCTTATCTAACGTACTTGGATTTTGGTCGTCTGGCAGTATGCGCATCGCGAAGTTTGGCACTACAGATAGGCAAGTCGATTTGAATACTGATATGCCTTAACCTCCCTTTGAATAGATATCTGAAAATTTGGCTCGTCAATGATGATGATACTATGGTGGCTTCATCGTCACAGATGGTAAATTCGATATTTGCGCTGGGCTTTACCGCTTCTCACGCAGGGCGAGCCCAATAGTCCCCAGCGGCATTTTCTATATCCCGGAGTCAGTGGTGAGAAAGAGCACCTCAGGAAATAGTAGCAACAGTGGTTGTCATTTTACTCTGTGCGCAGCCCCCGATTTAGCCGAAAACACACTAAAAATGCTGTTTTTACAACTCTATAACTCTATAAATTTATATTCAAACAATATTTAATATTACATATATAAACTTATTATAATTTAGAGAGTAAGCGCACCCGCGGAAAGTTTCTTTAATACTTAATATTTCAAGAGATATTCTAAATAGACAGGTTTCACTAATAAATTCCCTAATAAATTCGCTGATATTATAGTATAATAAAAGGGCGCTAGTTATTAGAAATCTAAATAATACAAATTACTGCTATTGTCTATCTTTAATCAGATCTTCAATTTAATAAAGCTGATTTATTTTATGAGTTGTTATAATTCTGTAAAGTAGGTAGGTTTTGGTGTGATTTGAGGTAATTTTGGGGCGTGCGCACTGAGTAATGGCACCCACTGTTGGTAGGTTCAGTAGGTTGACCATCGACGGGACAGGACCCAGGAGCTCCGGATAGTGGACAGGGGACTAGGATCTGCAGGCGAGCAGGCATCTTTAGGACCCTTGTCTTGCTTTGGATGGAATGCGAGGATGCCTACCTAGTATCCGCCCCTGTTCGGTCAAACCTATTTAGCGAATCAATAATTGAGAATCTCATAAGAGCGGCAAGAGACAAGCTAAAGGCCCACTTTAAAATGTGAAGTGGAACCTCCTTTCAAATGTTCGTGCCTTCTCAACTGACAGTGCGTTCGATTGTGTCCTCGAAGCCACACCGCAGCCAGATTTCCTGTCGCCGACTTCCTTTGTCCTTATTCCCTCGTCCGGCAGCCATTGCCTACGCCAGGCATCCACAGCTAAGTAGTACGTGTCTGCCTGATGATTTTATTTATGATGCCTGGCGTAGGCAATGGCTGCCGGACGAGGGGATAACGATCTATATTTAAAGCCTCGCGGGTATCACGCAGGATCGTAGCATGCTCCAGGTCGGACACAAGATGCCCTAGGCCGTTTTTCCATTCGGCCCCCTACGGCCCCCTTCCTCCTTTCGGCCGGTCACAAGCTGCACGTAACCCTAGGAACTTATTTCCCAAACGCCAGGAAGACGAGATTCAGAACTACGAAATCTCAAATCGTGTTCGAGGGCTTGTGTTTCTAGCGTGGTCGCCTCGTCGTAGCTCACGAGGCCTCATATCTTCGTAGGCAGCAATATGGGTGAGACTCTCGATGCGGGATGATGGGATTCGCACGCAGTAGAGGGCATTCTGCAGAACAGTGGTGAATGGGGACTGCGTATTGGGTTCGTACACCTAGTATCATGTGCAAAGATTCTGGACGTCTCTGATTGACGTGTAATTGAGCTCGTGGCCCGTCCTGCGACCAATCATTACTCCTTTTCAGCCTCGTTTCTGGCGGCGTCTTCTCAACTGACAGGGTCTTCTTGCATTTTCCTTCGGATTGATACTCTCCCCCTCCCCCCTCCCCCCTCCTCTTAATTACTTGTAACAGTGGGCCCGGATTTTGTATGGTAGAATGTCTGTACTCTAAGGCACACTATTACAAGTAATTAGGGGGGAGTGGGGAGAGTACACATGAGAATCCTGGGGTCCGATATCACTGCCTTGATCGGCGTCTTTTCGAGCCTTGCCGTGTTCCTTTCGGGGCATAAAATATTCAAATCTCAGTAACAACATGGCAAAGGCCCATTTCCTTACATGTTCCCGGGAAAGGAGCAGCACCCAGTTCTGCCCACGTAACCATGCGGTCCGGTTTGGGAATTAGCGGGAGATATTTTTCCCTCCATTCATCCATAAGTTGCGAGCTTCATAACAAAAGCACCGCATCTCAAAAGCAGCGACGGGGCCATCCAAGGCTTGCGAGCCCTCCGCTGACCTTGTTAAACACAATTCCTTACGGCTCTCCAGTAAGCCTATCTTCTCTGGGGCTTCGCCGAGGAGTTTGTGAAGCATCCTTGAGAAAACACCTTCGGAGGAACCCTTCACCGGTGCAAATCTCACCCAAAACAACACGACACACAATCACGAAGGCCAATATACACACCACCAACAATCAAAAGCACACACCAGTCAACTATTTACTTAGATTAAGATCCTTGGAATTCGACCGAAGCGCGCTTCACGATCCTCGCCCCTTTCATGATGCCTACGCACTCCACACGGCCCCGTGGTGAAGCTTCACCACGTATCCTTGCACTCCGCGATCCCCATCCCACGAAGTAGCCATCGCATAAGCTATCGTTCTCTTGCTAGTGATATCTACGATGGAACTCTGTTCCTATCGCAGTGTCAATCACTAGTCACATTTCCGCCGATGTCTCCTCCAAGCAGGAAAAACATGGACTCGGTGTCGTCGCCCCATCCTCATCCATAAAGATTGACTGATGCACAATGCAAACCCAGTTGTACGCTCCAGCTGGTTCGTCAAATTCTTACCTATCCATTATATCCTTTCCAAAGTATATAAGCAGGGAGAAAGAACGAATGACGGTCACCATCTTTTGATACGGAGTGCATACGAACTTACTGGCATATGCACTCGCTCTTGAAAGACAATCTTGAGCGCGATGCCATATTGACAGTATGGGGAGCAAAGGTCCTCACTTACTCAATCTCGAAGCCCTCGTAGACAGGAATTCCCACCGGTTGCCACTTGGACTTCGATGACACAGCTTAAAACGACTGCACAGTCTGCGGCTAACGGTCTTCACTCTTGAGCAAGGTTGCTTTTAATAGATCGAGCATGCCAAGGACAGCTTTTCGCTTCCATTCGAACTCTCGCCGGAGGCATTAGGGAATACTGACACCCAACGACCTTCCTCACAGATCTTCTGAGTTCGTTCCACGTCGTGCAATATCTGCTGTGTCAGATAAGCTGGTACATAATCTCTCCCCTTTCAAATACTCGGCAGAAGGCTTCTCAATATTCTTTTCGAGGTACCCAGCGTGCGGAGGTGTTGACAGTGGGAGTTGCAATCCCTATCTCGCGTCTTGGCCTGCTCGCCTCAGAAAGGAACCAACTTCAGAATCTGGAACCCACACTGACTTGTTCTCAACAGGATCGATGGACATTCATTCGAAACCAGATTCCCAGAACAATCAACATATCTTTGCTCATTTCCGAAAGTACTCGGCGGTCACACCGAATCGCTCGTTCGCGGGCCTTGCCAGCGATATCCTACGTCGGTCATAGCTGCGAAATCAGTCTAGGTCGAATATCTTCCTGGCGTGTATGGATGGGATCCCAAGCCTGTTATCGAAGGTTGCAGGCAAAGGAAGGCTGTGGCAGAATGGCGACAATCAACGCGAGAACTTCCACATACATTGGCAGGAGATGAGGCTTCAATTTCCACGACTCCGATTTGTCGTAACCCTATATTTACCAGCGACCAGAACGCTGTTGACGTTAACTGCCAATTGTTGGGCTCTCCAGTGATCGAGTACCAATTTCAATCAGCGGCCTCCAGATTTACCCCGCTCATCACGTGTCGCATTTAAACCTCACCAATTCACCAGATCCTCTCCCAAGAGACTTTTTACAGCGACCGCCCTGCTGGGGATGCGGATTAGAAGACATGGTCTAGTTCCTGTACTTCGGTCAGGGGAACAATGGTCTCGCTCTGGGTCAGAACTGAGCTCTGCACTATTCCTGAGGGCGTGGGGAATGAGACGCAGAAGACGAGGATGAAAGGTCTAGCTTTGGCAGTCGTCAAGTGCACATATGATACTTGAATTTTCTCGTAGACGGAGGCCTTGAAAATCTGGTCAATACAATGTCCTCCAAGTCTGCGCAAACCAAATGTGCAGCTCATTCAACCATCCGTCGATCCAAGCCAGCGAACCTCGTTCGCTTATCACGACACGAAAGGTAGCGGGCACGTAACGTGCACCCTCACGATCGCGAGAGCAGAGCGACAACGACGTTGACCAACACTCTCATCTTGAGTACCGGGATCTACGAGTCTCCGAAATCTATAAACCCGCGACCGAGCCAAAGCAATGTTTTTGCAACAGCAGCACGCTTTGAGTGCCTTGCAGACTGCAGCTAGCCGTGATGACTCTTTCCGTTTGCTCGTAGGACCATCCAATTCAACAGGACTATAACGTTTCTCGGCTGATGTTTCATTAGGAAGACCAGGAAGCCGGAGGTCTAGTGGAACATCATGGAGAAGTGAAACCTCCCTCAGGACCCATTAAGCCGGTAAGCGGGATTATCTTCAATATGAAGTTACAAATCTGCAGCTCTGACAGATCCCACAGGATCCCCTCCCTGTCCGTCCTTCGCAATCGAGACAATTCGCAACCGCTCGGAACGAATCTGCGAGAGCGGTGTGGCGCCCAGCGAGCTTCAGGGTTGGAAAGTCAGCTGCGAGAGAGCACATTACACTTGGGGGCGTTTCGAGGATGCGAATTCGAGGAATGGGCTTGAACAGGCTTCTCCACCGTACCGATGTCTAAGGTATACTTGGTTGGCATATATTGGCTTTGCGGAAGAGGCATCCTTAGAGGAATTGTTGGAATTCTGATGATATATGGGATTATGACATGAGAGGATGCAGAGCTTCATGAGATTCTGTATAAAGTTCTCGCGAGCTTTAATCCTTCCAATGGAGCTCTCATACATATATGTGAACTTGGTGTCGTCTGAAAAGGGGCTCGCTTCGCGCTGTGAACCAGGCATTAAAGTTTCGTTCCTCAAACCTTCGTCACAAGGTCGAGGACGCGTGCCTCACCTTCGATCTGTGACGTGCTTTCATACAGAGGCTCTAGCGAGCTTTTCTCAATTGATTTGTACACATACCATGATTGGAGAGGGGCTCGCTTCGCTTATTTGGCTAGGCATCAATGTTTCATTCCTTGGGCATTCTACAAGCCCCTGCCTAAGTTAAGGCTCCATCACAATATGCGCAGCCTCTTCTCCCTCCTTGTTCGATACTACTCATCGAGAAACTTGAATCTCAACATCTGCTTTCTCAAGTCGCGCAACTAGCCATTTGAGAGACCTCGCTTCATTCGTTGAGTCAAGCACCAAACATCCGTTCCTCAGACCTTCGTCTAATGTTTAATAAGCGTTCGTCTGATCTTTGGGCTATGTTGCAGATTCAAAATCCTCTATCCCCTTCTTGTTCGATCCTGTTCAGCGGCTAAGCCTTGATTTTCGACCCCCGCATTCCCCAAGTCATCCAGGGGCCTTCGCTTTGCGTGCTAGCCTATGCAGCATCGGAACGATCTAACTCAAAGAGTCTGCATTCCAGGAGATGTATTTCTGCTTGAAGTTGTAGGAGGATCCAGCAGCGTGTGAGTCGGAAATGCGGAAGATGGCAAAGTTATCCTCACTCTGCGGTAAACCCCTTTCTCTCCGATTGATATTGATCCTGGGCTAGCAACACTTGCTGTTTTTCCCAGGAAAAATGGCGATGAAGACACTCAAGTGGGCCTGTATCCCATGACAGAAAGCATCTGTAGTAGTCTCCATACGTCAAGCGTGTTATTGCTAGCAACAACGCAAAGTGGGCCGGTTTGAAGGCGGGAACCTATCGGAGACATGGTCAAGCATGGCACTGCGATGGACAACTCAAATTTCCGCGACAAAAGCTCGTATCGGCACGACTATACAAAGAATACGGCGATAACTCTTCAATTCGAATCCGTTCACTTGATTTGGCTGTGGCAGTACATCAGAACATGGAAACGGGGAAAGGGGTTGAAGGAGGAACTCGCGTTTGCGCGCTACCGCACATTGTGGAGTGCGCAGTGAGACGACATTGTGCTACATTGGCAAGGTGAGCTTAGCTTTAGATCCACAAGTTTTCAGGCTCTCAGATTCCTCAGAGCGTATAAACACATCGGTCTGTGGACGTTGCCTCCGGGGGGGCGGAGAACTATGTGAAGGATTGTGGAGGTGGGGTTTTGCAAGCTCAGAGACGCCCACGTCCGGACAACACTTTCGCACGAAAATTGACCACACAGAAACCTGGTAGTTTTGTCGAGGAGGAAATGCAAGCAGGCTAGGGAAGCCACGTGCATCAGAAGTGTGATATGGGAATTTTGATTTTGTGACCTGAGTATAAGCACAGAATCCAGTGGTTGCGGAAATGCGCAAGATGCATCAGGAACTGGTGAGTAGGAGTAATTTTGCAGACATTAAATTTGCACAGGGAAGCTCCATTTGCTCAAGTTGGTCCGTTGTTTCTCTTGATTGGTGACTGCGGTCTTTATTATTTCTGCACATCACGTCCACAGATACCCACAAGGTTTCATCTATCACGTACTCTTGACCGATGCTTCCAAGAAACGAAAAACTATTGGACATATCATTGCTTAACTTTCTAGTACTTCACTAACATTGCCAGCGCATAACACCCCACCGAGTTTCTGTGATCCTTATATGGAACAGCATTCTCATATACGTATCAGTTGCAGGTGGCTTTGGTAGGATCGATCACCCGCGCACTCTTCAGGCGTTATTGGACTCCCGCTCGGGCCAAGGAGCTAAAGCAACTTATGATTATCGTGGACCCCATCAGTGAGCTTCGTGGAGCGGTTTGAAGAAGCGTGTAAACTCGAAAAACATTGAGTGCCTCTACAATAGTCCAGGGACACTTGAATAACACAACATTATTGTCAGTATATGAACAACAATCTCCTGAAAGCCCAGCGTTGAACCTTCTTCGGCTGCATGCGCATTCCCACCGCAGGTTGGCAGCTCCTCAGGCTCCCAACATGGCAGATCAGGCAGACTGAGCAGGAGCGGAATTCATCAGCAAATACCAGCCAAACGATCCGGGATGATCCATGTTCAGCATCAGTAGGGTATTTCTGCCTTGAAACTCTTCTAGACCTACTGAAAGAGTGAGGCTGTTGCAGTCAACCCCGCACCTTAACCATGTGCATCTAATGCCCGCCCCCAACGAACGAACGATCCATTTACACTGATTCGTTTATTATCTTACTCAGCTTTTTGACCCAAAACTGGACCGAGCCAGATGTGAG
This sequence comes from Cairneyella variabilis, assembly GCA_001625345.1. Classification (NCBI taxonomy): domain Eukaryota; kingdom Fungi; phylum Ascomycota; class Leotiomycetes; order Helotiales; genus Cairneyella; species Cairneyella variabilis. Next base: position 53,744 of record AYLM01003091.1, read on the forward strand.
GCAAAGAGTAGACACCAGTGTTCCGAACTCAATAAAACAGGCACTTGCCACCCAAGTGTATTAATATCCACTCTTTCCCGCTATCACACCCTCAGATGAGCCCGATTCTACCCAACTGAAGTCATGCTCGCATTTTCACTCCCTTCCCAGGTATAATCTCACCTTTTGCATCCCGTGCTGACGATTCCATGCGATCGTTGATCGCGTAATAAGCGAAGCCCCACAATAAAAAGGGGCATGGTTGGTGGTTGGCTACGTTCCTTCCACATCCTTCAAGTTCGCGCCAAAAAAGCTGCATTAACATATAACAAGAATATTCCAAACCTCAATTAAGACATGCTTTTGCTCTGCTAAGCTTTCTGTCAGGCCTGCAGGTCCAATCGTACCAAAATACGCCAGGAAAGCAAATGGCACCACTTCTCTGCGTCCGGCTCCTCCAAGGAAACGTTCGTGGTCTATTCTCGGCCTAGTCTATGACAACCTGGAAGAAGCAAAGAGCCAGATGGGTTACGCTGGAGAAAGCAGCTCATCGCAGGTACATCACCAAAAATAGGACCTGCAGAGCGGGAAATCACCTCCGAAGGAGCAGATACTCGTCAACATTTCTTCGCACTCTCAGGCCTCCCGTTAAAATTCCGGAACATCAACCTGCAACACGACGAAAGTGTAGTTCTATAACAACTCATCCACACATTATTTTAATAATCTGATGGCACAACGCTTAACATGGTAGTCTAATTGATAATGCTATCAACCACTATTACGGTCATATGCGTGGTCCACTAAGTGTGACAGGTTGCTATCTGTTTCAAGTTGCTGTCTCCGACGAGTAGCGAGCAAGTCCTCCCGACTTGAACATCACTCTCAAGTTCGACAACGTGGGAATACTGTATGCTTCTGTTAGACGGGATCTATCCTAACCTTGGCAATGAGTTGTGTTCTGTTACTTTGACTGTGGCTAGCAAAAACTCAAATGTCAAGTGTCTAAAATACCAAGTTAACGAATGACAACAATCTTTCATTGTCCGATCTACAGAAGACTCTCTCAATTATTAAACAGAAATAGTATGTTTGGTATCAATTTCCTCCAATCACATCCCCTGACCAACGCAATGCTCGAAGACAAAAAACCTACATCCAATAGGCTACCGAGGGTTCTAAGAAAGTCGAGGTCCGGATTCATAACGTGTTGTTTAAAAGCGAGAGGCCTAACAATGCTAAAGGTGGGTTCTTAAACGATATCAATCCTAATAATAAGGTCGTCTTAAATCGGATTATTAGTTTAAAGGAGGATGTTAGGAAGTAAATATAGTTTGATAGACTTAGAGTTTGTAGCGTGTATTAGTAGAGTTGGGTTGATAGATGATAGTATTTTGAGTTATAAGAGCCTTTTTAGTAGCGTGTGGGGCGCAGTATTAGATGGTTTGATTTATGAAAATGCTTTCAGCAATTACAAATACTTCGTTTGCTTTGCTTTATTCCCACCAAGTTCTCATTAATAATGGCTTCAATTTGTTGAGTTCTGCGTAGCTTCATTTCAGAGTTGCCCAGTACTCCGATCCTTCTTCAGGTTGGTGCCTTCACTCCACTGTTTGCTTGCGTGTTCCCTAAGAATGTAGCCAGCACCGCACAATACCTGATTTGTCATCAATTCGAGTTACTCGACTTGTTGGCACGTCTACTTACGCAGCAGTTCCGACGAGAACATCTTGCACCTTTGCTTTTGTGAATAGGGACATTAGTGTTGAGAAGACTAGGACCGAAATGAGTACCGTTACGGAGATCGAAGCTTGCATCTCAGGAATCCACAGCAGAACGAAGACCGGAATGATCAACACCCCAACAGCAAGTATAACGTTTAGCAGCTTAGCAGCGGCAGCAACACCGGCGTCAGAGTAGTGTTCTATGATGCCATCGTCTTTCTTTCTTCCCGTTCGAAAGAGTTGCTACCATGAATCAGCGTGGTGAAACCCATGCTTTTGGAGGTAGGCAAACCTTAAGAAATGAGAAGATTGATATTTCGAACTGATCGACTTCTGAAAGTTGGACAAAGTCGTTGGTTTCATAGACCCAGTCATACTGTCCTCCTGCCAAGGGCTTTTGATCTATAATCCAGTGGTACAAACTGAGGTGGTCTTTCTTTCTAGCTGGCCCCATATCACGAAGCTTCGTAGCATTGAACAGCAGTTGGTCTGATCATTTTCAGCATTCAAAGCATATACCGCTCTGCCTACCTTACCATACTCTAGCAACTTTTCCCGCAGTTGCTTCAGCAGATTTACCCGGGCAGTGTTTCCTCCATCCTCGAAATCTGCCACCATCAGTCGTCTTTTGGTAGAGGACCCAGGTGAAGCATCAGATTGATCTAGCTCGAACAGTTTGCGATCTAAAAGATGTATTTCCGCTTCAAGTTGTAGGAGGAGTCGGCAGCGCGTGAGTCGGAAAGTGCGGAAGACTGCAAAGTTATCCTCGCTATGCAGAAACGTTGCCAATTGTGGCCATCCTTCTGGAAAGTCCCCGATGGGTGCTGAAGGCTGCAAGTAAGAAAACGTTTCTTGCAAGAGGACTTCGCAACTTACGGCGTTCTGTATTGATGGGCGCATATGATGCCTCAAGCTTCTGCCGCTGCTTCTTTGATTGCTGTGTGCACTCCTTGGACCACGCTTGAAGCCTGAACACTAGAGATCTCAAGAAGGTGAAAAGAGCAGAAGTCCAAGAGCAAGAAGAATATATATATCGACCTTTTGCAGTACTGTCCACGTAAGTTGATTCTGTATCAGTAGATCTGATCGAAGTAGGCAAGATACTCGGCCCTGCGTTTGATGAGCTTGGCTCAGCCTGTCGATTATGTGGTCGCATCATGCTTTCAGAGTCGAATGGCTTACTTGTCCGGGCTTCGGGGATCATTTTTGAGACCACTCAATACAGTTCATAAAACTTGAAGGATGGTGAAATGGGCAAGGCAAGGTGAAAGCTTTATAAAAAGAAGGGAAAGCAGACAATTCTTTTCCTGTGTCTATCCTGCCCTGGGGCTCCTGACTTAACTCGGCATAAAGAATTGATTGAGAACAGGGCTTGAGGCTGTCAAGCATGCATTTCCCAGCTCGACATTGGAAGCAGAGCCCAAGCATAGGAGCTGCATTGGCAACAGGGGCTGAAGTAAGCCTCTGATATCCACGGGTCTGGTTTATTTACCGCGAGTCGCCGAGTTGAAATTCGAAGAATGTCGGGCTGGTATATACGTACGCACCTATTAAGTACTTGTACACCCCCAAAAAATCTACGGGATTTAGATGAATGGACATGTCTTGTGTGTAGCACAAGACAATACCAATCAATCGATGGTTCAGAAAAGATCGATCGCAAAAATTGATATTTTGCTGCCTTACCAGGAGAGCACTCCCTAGGTAAATGCTTGCAAGAGAGTCTCACTCGTTGCCTCTGACAAGCTACGGGTTGCTACATCAGCAAATAGGTAAATGTACGGTACTTGTACAAGTAGTCGCACTCTCATCCTACCGATTCATGGCCCTGAGACTGTAAATTCGCAATAATTCTGTATCTCGATAGCAGCGAACTCACATTGCGACAATTTGTATTCACAACGAATTGGCCATCTAATAAATCAGGCTGTGAACTTGTGTTGGAAGGGTCGACTGATTACTGTACAACCAATCAGAATTTTGCGCAACACGCGGGAACTCTCAAAGCGCCAGAAAGGGGATGTAAGATCCAGTACTTGCGACATCCATTACTACCTCCTCCTTGAGTAAGACATTTTCCTACTTCGCAGGATCGAGGTGAGCCTCTTACAGACCCGGCAAAGACAGCCTGATTGCAAGCAAGGAATTTCAGCAGTCTCCTGTCACGTCGCACACTACTGGTATTGACGTATACCGCTAATAAGGCTATAAATGGCGTGAGTATTGGACGATATTCTCCTATACAGTCCGGATTGCTTGTTCTATATGCACGAGATTTGCTGCACAGGACAAGCGTCGTTTGCCAAGACCAGTGTCTAGACTTGCGATTAAGGCTCAGAGGCATCAAGTACTCTCTCTCTCTCTCACGTGTTGCGTATTGATCATGGGCTGACAACGTTTGTTCTTTTCCCCAGTGTGTAAACTTCCGACGAAGATATACGATCGCCGATATCTCGCCGTATAATGGATTTACAACGCGCTTAATGCAGGCAAGAAAGACGATGGATAAAGTATTTTGAAAGATAGTGAGAATTGGAGGTTTGATCAAACACGGCACTACCAAGGACCAACTCGAATTCTGTGATGACAATGCAAGTCAGTATGGAAATACAAAGGGTACACTCCTAAAGTTCGAGTACGTGCGTTTTCTTCTGCGAGTGTCGGAGCATCAGAACGTGGCATCAGCAAAGTTCCAAAGAGAAGCACGAATCTGAAAGCTACCACGGGCTATAGAGTGACACAACTGTCCTATACTCGCAAGTCTGGCTATGGAAGTAGCTCTACAAGCTCGCGGACTTACTCGACCCTTTGGGGCAGGTCAAACTCCCGCATCGTTCAATGAATGCAAACTCCAGAAAAAAAAAAAAGAAAAAAAACTATGGACGGAGAAGACATAGGGAATTTGCAAATTTGGAAGAAATCCACATCCCGGCTGCATTTTTATATGACAATCAACTTCATGAAGAATAGGTAGGTTCGTGGAGGAAGGAGAGGAAATGAGAACGGATGCCAGGCTGGGAGGGACATGTACTGTCGTCCATCATAAGTATGATGCGAGGACCTTCGATTTCATGACACGGGGGTAGCATATCCAGTGCTTGCAGCTTAAATTGACCTAAGGAGCTTGCGAGTGGAAGCATAGTTACTCAAATTCGACCGCACAAGAGATATTCCGCTTTCTCAAGCTAGTCAATTGTTCTCTTTTCTGGTGGGGATTGGGGATGTGCGGACTCAAATAATCTGCAGTCGCAAGTCAACGCAACTGTGGGCTGCACCCCTACTAGCTCCATTTCAGCGCAACTTGCACTCTCGCCAATTCGGCGTGTTTTCGGGTCTACAAGCTTCCATGGAGAGTATTTCAGGGTAGCACTCCCTATATTTTCAGCGCATGTAGGCGCTTTTGCCCTATTTCAGCATGCAACTCTCTAGACTTTCAGCGCATTGTGCTCTAGAAGGCCCTATAATTGTGCCCCATCGAGCAGCATTAGATATGACTGACTCATATTGGGATTACACGATCCTGCGACTCGAAAGGACCCTTTTATTTTTCCATCGACTTTTATGCCGCTGCACATGCATTCTCTCTGTTTTTGATTTGTTGCCATTTTCGTCATCAATTTTATTACTTTTATCCTTTTTCTCTCGGGCGATGGCAAGACTCGAAAGGCATAGATTATGCCTAGATGTGATAAGCGACCATGTCTGCTTGTCTGCTCAATGGTAACTTTTTGAGCAATAGGGATACCTGCTATTCACTTTTTAGTCATTTGGTCCTCCTCATATCTGCGTTCGACCACGATGTTATATTTCTTCGTTGGTCTCTGACGATGATGGTACATAGAGAAACTGAAATCAGACATATAATGCCTGCAACCCTCTGATGGGCCAGCACAGCACATGGCCCGATTAGCTGTGATCCTCTTGTTGACTGGCTTCCATGGAGATATCCTACTCCTTGGCCGCTAGATCATCCAGTGCAAATGCCAGGTTTACGGTCGTCGGCTTCGAAAGTGTCATCCAATGGTCATCATTAGGTCTAACCTACCCGAGCCGTATAAATAGAGTACAAAAGTCCCAAGATTTCGCTCACTGTTCACTACCCTCAAGTCCCCATCTCCCCTTGGACGAAACTCACTCTTTCGCCATATCCAATTCATCAAGAGATTCAGAAATCATGCCTTTCACGGGTCAAAAAGGTCATGTGAAGCCCCCTAAGGGTCCTCCCCGACCGGTATGTCATTTCCTAAACTTATCACAATTCAGTTTCAGCGCATGTTCACTGGTACTAATGCCATCAGTAGGATTCAATTCCACCACCTGTGAAGCCTGCCTAAAAGTCAGGAATGCCAAGAAACCAACAAGCCGTATTTCAAACACTAGTCGTCTGTCGTTAAATCTCTCGTGCTGACTGTATGACAGAGAGTATCATGATGAGTCCTCATACTTCATACATTCATACTGAATCTATTTGATGTGATGTCCTCGGGGATCTCGTCGAAAGTAGTCTGGTATAGCCATGTTGGTGACATGTCCTTGCCTCCTGGTGAGAACTCTTCACCTCGGGACAGAAAGGATTTGGGCACGGCTGGTGGTTTTAAAGCATTGTATTCTAATTCCATTCTCAAAGAACAGCTGGAGTTGGAGTCAGATTTAGAGTTAAGTTTCTGGAAGGATTGAGTCGGGAAAGTGCACGTTGAGGTCAGGCCTGAGAGGAATTGTTCTGTCGAGTATTATCCTATCAGTTTACTTGATCACTGGATCATTTGACCACTCATGCTCTCAAGAAATCTGTCAAGTGGAAGAAAAAAATGTACCGCCAGCAGGCTAACACGGGCGCCCGGATTTGGCCTTCCGTCTCATATCATGCAAGCAAAACGTATCCGGCTCTCTGGGCCACCACACTTTGAAATTGAACATTCATTCCCAGAAAGCTCCCAATCTATTTCCAAAGTGGACCTCACTGCCGGGTCTGGCTGGCGGCTTTTATTTTTGAACCATCACCACGTCTAGCCGCGTCGTTACCATTCTGGCCCTAGGTTACCATGGTCTTTACAAAACTTCAAATCTGTGACACTGACATTCGGGGGTGTTTAGTGATTTCTCAGGCGCGCTCATCGGACCACTAGGAAGTCACGAGAGGGTGTGTCCGTCACAAGATGCGCATCGTGCAGGTGATGGAACGGCCACCTGCAAACTCTTCCGACGAATATTATATTGGACTTCCACCTACCTATCCATCGACTTAGGTCAAATAGCGTAATTGGGGAACACCCGTATTCGTCCATTCTATGTCTTCTTTCTAGCTAGTTTCAAATGAAGGTAAATTTTCAGAACCTGACTGCCACTTCGGGAGGCCTCCGAGCAGGTTGGCAGATCCCATGGGTCCTACAGTAGCGTGGCGTACCAGGGGCTGACCAGATGCTCGGCAGGCTGACCAGTATCCCCAGCTTCCTGCCGACTTCAGCAGTGGCCGTCAAAATATACTGGCATAACAGCAATTCCTAGACAATTGCCTTTATGTTCGCTTATCAAAATTTGAATTGAACTCCTATCTAATGTATCTCTCGAGACTTACGGTAGTGCGGGACTTGAAAACTCACGTTGGGCCTGTCGCATAGAAAGAGTTCTCCTCGGTGACCAAATGTAGAACTCGGTACTATCATAGAGACAATCTAGAATACCAAAACATATCCATTCAGCTCCTATAGCACGAACCCCGCAGCTGCTTAAGCCGAGAAGAGGGGTTTTGTCAGATCACAAATCGACCAGGGTCAGAAAGGCCTGCAATTTCAGAGCTGGAAGCGAACTCAGCCCAGCCCTGATACCAATACGTTTAGGGAATAGCTCCGTGCCATTTACATCTGCGTACATGGCAACTCCTTGAACCTCTCATAAAGTGAGGCTGTCGCCCCCACTCGCGTGCCAATGCAAAGTGTCGGCGGGAAACATGATGACCCAAACGCAACAAGCACGATAGGTTCATTTACAATGGCTACGCCTTCTTCCTTGGCGAGCTTTATTACCGGTAAGTCGATGCTTGCGGTTATGCTTGATACATGCGTGCAGGTATTCCTTCTTCATGTTTTCATGAGTTGTTCCCGATCTTGCAAGTCGAGGGTACTGCTGTCCACTCTTCACCGCTCTTCTATCCTCACATCACCCCAAGCCTAGCCCAACGGATCTCTTACTCGCAAATTTACTCCTCTTCCGGATATTTCTTCCCGTTCTGATGCCTGCGTGTAAATTCCAGTCTGCCGTTAGTCGCTAATTAAGCGAGGATTCTAGAAAGGGGCTTGATGGGACGATTACATGTGAGTCGATCTTGGATGAAGAGAAATGCATACTTAGGTAACTAGGACTCCCATTTCGAAAAAGATAAGCACTTCTGTATATCAAAATCAATACACCAAGATTGCATCCGCACTTGCTCTCAACAAAACATAACTACGGGGTCCAAGCCCCTACTGCACGAGCGTCACGTGCTTTTTTTCACGCAGCTGCACCCCCTCACTAACGACTACGGTGACGGGCATCGCGCCTTCTTCATTCGCGTTATTTTCTGTCGCCTTCAGCATAGGCCACATGATGATTAAGATTCTTACTCATCGTATGATCGCGCTAATTGAAGGCACGTGATTAGTGGTTTATTAGCATTCTCTTCTTACATTACAACAATCAAGGACTTTTCCCCTTCATATTTTTCAAGTGTCTTTTTTATATTATCTATATTATGTTTACGCGCGCTGTTCTATTTGTTCTATTATTAGTAGCCTAGGAGCTGCTATGGTCGTTGACGCAGGTGTGGTGTTTTGGCTCTGCCTTGATACCCTCCTACACTACCTCGTTTTCAGATAGATATAGGTCGGATAATCTTCTTTTCACTCCGATGTCCGAATCCTTGGTTAAAACTCCACCATCGTCATTCAAAAGCTAGAGGTTTACCCTTTCCATACCCGGGAAAATGGCGTCCTTCCATTCGATAGAGGCGGCCACCTTCACAACAGGGCTGTAGCGACTTCCATCTGGTACAACTTGAGGCTCAATTGAGACTCCTTTACAGTATCTTTTCGACGCCCTAATGTAAATCGCTCTGATGAGAATAATCCGTGCATGCGACGCTAAATTCCAAGCCTCTGACTGGCTCAAAATATGCATGCTCCAAAGGAAACGATATTACCTCCCATTCGACAGGAGGTGTAAAAAGGCCCTCAGAAGCTGCAAGTAGTGAGCAAGCCTTCCCGACTTAACTGGCAAGCTCGAGTTCGTTAATATAGTGCGTCAAGAATAAGCGCGCTTCAACTGGAATTGTGGGCGGCATTCAGCAATGTCCAGTTGGGTCATTGTATTGGAAAGCAAACCCAACATGTCACATATCTTCAAATACCAATTCAAATAACGACAACAATCTTTCATTGTCCGATCTACAGAAGACTCTCTCAATTATTAAACAGAAAGTGTTATGTATTGGTATCGATTTCCTCCAATCCTATCCCCCATCCAACGCAATGCTCGACCCCGAGGCAAGAAAGCAAGTGACTTCGCCTCCCCTATAAAAGCTTCTTTGAATCGAAACGCAAAACGACAGACAGACAAACGCAAGCAAGCACTCTAATCATGCTTAACCTCCGCGCTCGTGTTCCCGCTGCTCTTCTCCGGCATCTCACTCGCCGCCGGCGCAGGCACAATCGCATGCGGATCATGCCCCATCGTAACGCCACCCAGACTCAACTCACCCGGTCCAGTCTCACTCCTCTTAATATAATGTCCAGCAAGCAAATGCTCATGAGCCTCGCAAGGACCAAGCACATATGCGGCTTCGCCATGCACCATATCGTCACCCGCCAACAACTCGGCTTCTGACATGCGCAATGGAATACGGCACACATACTTAATGAAGCACATAATAAGGGAAGTCCAGACGATATTCCAGCCAATGATGAAGAGCGCGCCGTAGACTTGGATACCAACCTGGACGCCATTACCCTCAATGGCACCGCCCGGGTTCGTGATACCGAATGCCGCGCAACCTTCGATGGTAGCAAACAGACCGACGCAGAAACCGCCCACGAAGCCAGCAACGCAATGGGTATGGAAGATACCAAGTGTATCGTCAATCTTGCGGAAATAGGCGACCTTCTTGCCCATGATGTTCATTGAGAGCCATGGGATAGTTCCAGATGCGAAACCGATGCAGATCGCGCCCCAGCCAGCAACGACACCAGCAGCAGGAGTGATGGCCACGAGACCCGTGATCATGCCTTGCACGGCGCCGAGGACGGAGGGTTTCTTGAAGTAGATCATGTCCCAGACAGTCCAGGTGAGGAGAGACATCGCGGTCGCGACGTTGGTGTTGAGGACGGCGGCACCAGCGTCTGCGGAGGCGGCGTATGGATCACCTCCGTTGAATCCGTTCCAGCCGATCCAGAGGATACCGGCGCCAATAAGGACGCAGAGGATGTTGTTTGGGCGGGAGTCTTCACGATCGGATGCGAGACGTGGGCCGATCCAGTGGGCACCGACAAAGCCTGCGGTACCGGAGGACAAGTGAATGACATATCCACCAGAGTAATCGATCACACCACGTTGGAAGAGGAAACCGCCACCCCAGAGGGAGTAAGCGCCAATGGTGTATGAGAAGGTGATCCAGAGAGGGACGAAGAGCATCCAGGCTGTGAAGTTCATGCGGCCCAAGAAGGCACCTGCCATGATGACGATGGTAATAGCAGCGAAGACAAACCTGGAAGAGAAGAATTAGCTTTGAAGTTCTTCGGTCTCATATTTGCGCTTAATTGAGGATGTGACAACATGAAAGACAGTCGGGCCGCCGAGTTCCACACTTTTGAAGCACAACAATGTGTATCTCCTTGTGCGAGAAGAGAGAGAATTGGAAACTTACTGGAAATACACCATAGTAGAAAGAGGGAAGTTCTGAGAGAGACCGGCAGAGGGAAGGGTCGATTGCTCGAGTTCTTGCGCCATGGTAACGACTGGACCTGGTCGACCAACGAATGGTAACATGTATATTCCGAAGCCCATCTTATAAGCCCAAAGCACCCAGGTGATGAGGGTAGCCGCGAAACCATAGAAGGCCATGAAAGCGCTGTTGATGGCCCATTTGCTGCGCATGATACCAGCGTATCTAGAGACAGTCAATTAGAAGATGTATCTGAGTTTGAAAAGAGCCTTAAACTTACAGAACCACGAGACCTGGCACACTTTGGAGGGCGACAAGGGAGGCAGCCGTCAACTGCCACGCATTGTCGCCGGTATCCAGCCAGGGGCTTTCAAAAGTGCCATTGACGATAGACATCTTGAAAGGAGAGTTATATCAAAAAGCGTCAGAAATGAAGTTGTTCGCTCAATTACTCTGAGTAAAGAGCTCAGAAGCTAGTTGTCCAGCTCCAGGTGGCGAATGTCGACGTCGAGAGGATTCTCAGGGAAGGGCGAGGGCGCAACCGTCACTACAAAAGATCAAGCTCCAAAAAAAATATAAGGAGCAGGACCTCCGAGCTTATAACAGCTCTAACACGGGCTTATCGTTATCAAGACCTAGAACTGGGCCTATTGGGAGCTTTGGAATCATGCCATCCTTGAATAATGAGCGAACATAACATGGGCGTGGGCCCGCAGTCTAGTGCAGCAAGTGCGGGTCATGGATTCGAGCCTGTAGCGCAGTGTGAACCAGGCAAGCCGAATGGGTCATGCAAGGGCCATATGTCAGTTTGCAGCCCTCAGGAAGAGGCGGCCGGGTGTGGGTGAGCTCTGAGCAGCGAGAGAGTCGATCGTTTCTGCTCCCCACGCCCTCCGAATCTCGTGTTTCCGGCCGTCCTCATAGAAGCTACCGCGTTGGTGGGATTTCCAGCTACGGGCCATCTAAGGATTTAGTGACATGCTGAAGTTTAAAATGCTTTGAATCTGTGGAACATTGCACCTAGTTCCTTGCACCCACGCCCACGCGTTGTGTTCCGGTGATTTGGATGGAAGAAGGTACTGTGCTTCCGATGGTCGGTTGTCGTGCTAACTTTTGGCCCATTTTTTTCTTCCTCCGTATTCTTCTAGAAGGCGGGTTCGTAGGCGTTCATGTGCTGTGCTTATTGCACGAGGTGGAGCACGTCACGCAGCCGTTGATCCTTATACTCGATAACCTTTCTCAACGGCGACGCTCAGCCAGCCTTCAGCATCCTCTCCCGCCTGCTCGCAGTGCTTGGCATACAAAATGAATATCTCGATGCTGTGGCGTTTGGCCAGTATGCCTTCCCAATCGACATGTGCACTCATGCCATAGTGAGCGTTGATCGAGGATGCCCCGGGTGCAGTAAGCCTAGGGGATCTTGCGGTGCAACCAATACATGGCCTGGTCTTGCTGCGGGATGGCAGAAACACAGGCCTATCGAGCCTTATCGTGCTCATTGCTCATAAGATTGTGTGCAGCAACTGCAGCAGTTCGGCATGAAGCTGCGCAGTTGGGATGGCTCTTGTCGCTGTCGTTGCTCATGGCCAATACCAGCGAAGTGCCTTATCTTGTGGCTTGTCAAACTCGCTTGCGCCGTCTCAGGGGTCTCTGCCAATCCCTGCACGGGGACCAAGTCCCAGTAGAGTCCCCACTCAAGGGTGTCAAGCTTGTCGGGAGACGCCAGTCACGACATCGTCTCTCCTTGGTTCGCTTGGCGCATAGGCTTGTACGAGTCTGACACCATGTCTCTCCCTTATCGCAGGCCGGCTGCAATTTCCACGCCAGAAGACGATTATTTCCGACAATTTGAATAGGAAGGAGCGCTGCTGATTGGGTTATTTCGGGGTCCTGAGATATCGTTGTCATACGCTGGGGTAAAGTTGTTCCTTCCCCAACGATCATAGGTTATACATGAACAATTTTCACAATTTTCAAGCCACATATAAAAAGCCTCAAGCCCCTGTCTGCATTTCTCCCGGAAGAGGCCGATTGTCGCAATTCTTTTGATTGAGGGAAGATTCAGAACTTTGCAATGGAATGGAGTAATTCCGAAGGCTCTTCCTTTCGTTGGATGGTGTACAAGACTCTCAATTCATGATTGTGACATTCATATCTTACTAAAGGCAATACAGACCCTGCATTCCAGAATGTCATCCTTCTCATCAATTTCACTTTTCTTATGTTGAAATGCACCCTCTGATCATCGAACTACTGCAATTAGTGCGACGGATCATTCCACAATCCAGACTACCTGTCACTTGAAGATCTCAAAGTTCCAGAACCTCAGGTACGCATCGCGCGGCACTGGCGTGTTGGGCTTGAGAGTATGAGACAAATGAACCAGCGCCAACCTTTATTCCCTCATCACCTCAGCCGTGTAGTCACCCGTATGACCTGAGTGTTTTAGTCTGAAATTTGCGAGTCTTGAAACATCTGATTTCCTTCCAGACCCCGGAGAAGGCAGGAGATGCACTTTCCTTCTCTGGCAGTCACATGTGACTTATGTGCACTGTAAATCTTCGTCTTCTTCATGATGGATTACTGGGTATGCTGCGTTCAGCTTGTCTCAGAATTTAAGTACAGAAGAACTTGTGATGCATCCAAATTTTTGCACGAAGCTGCAAATTGACTCGCCGTGACATCATTCCAAACCACCACCAACTGCTACTGCCTTGCAAGACCTCGACCTCGACAGCTTTATTCTGGGATTTTCTTGGCTGTTTGACTTCTTACGCTGAACGGTAACTTCCTTGTGCCTAACTGTATTCTATATGGAGGTGACCGTCTAGCAGAGGGGCCAACCGTGAAGCATAAGAAGTCACCGTTAAGCATAAGGAAGTGTGGTTCTTCGTTGGGAGGTGGCCACCAAGTACGAAGGTAAACCTCAGAAGATTGTGATCACGAGCGGCTAGTGATACCATTCTCCTGGTTATTCAATCAAATTCGCTCTATCCTCAAAACAAATCTGCCTCTAAATTCCCCTGGAACAGTTGCTCAACATGTTCAAGCCCGACCTCAGAGGCTCAAGCGAGCAACATCACGTGTGACTTATATACTCTCGCGAACTGATTTCTGCCACTGATAGGAACAGAGTTTTCACTCGTGCTTCGTATTCGCACATTTTTTGGCTTATAATTAGTTCAGATGATCGAATGGCCAGTTTCGGTAACAGTAGACCTTATCTAGCGGCTCCACAACCAAGTGTCAGAGGTCAAGGGGCCACGCTGCGAACCGTACCTGCATTCTCCAAGACTCCAACTTTCAAAGTCTAATTGCGCCTCTACCGTTATTAAACACACATTGCACAATGACTTGCATACTGCAAGGCACCGAACTCTTTTCCCCAACTGTCTTCGCTGTCCCTGGTCCACTTTCTTCTAGAAGAGCGCCCATGTCTCGTGAGTCGTCGACAGCCATAATAAGAGAAAAGCAAGTCAAACAACGCAACATTCTGGGTTCAGTCATCAACTATATAGAGAGCTCAAACATCCGCCTGGTCGAAATAAATTTGTCCGCTTTGTCCTCAAGTGAGTACTTGACGCAGGAGACGGGGATTTAGGCTCTGTCATGCGGGTCTGCAAAGGTTGGAGTTTCCTCCGATAGTCAACTTTCGAGTTGCTTCATATACCCAAGCGCTCTCTACAGCTAGTCAAGTTGATTGTTGAATGGCTTGAGATCCAGAATATTTCCTAGTATGCTGCGCAAATGATTCTAATTTTTAACTTCGGGTTCCTCCCTCGCTTAACTCGCGACTTTCAACGACAGCGGGGTTACTGTTAAGCATGTGACATGGAAGTTGACTGCTTATGTAGTCGTGCGGCGGCCCGGCCGACAAATAAAAAATAGATGCGGCCCGAGGTAAGTCGTACACATACTGGGGACTTTTAGACAAGGATTCTTGCTCTCACGCCCTTTGGGCCCCACCACTGAAGGAGAGCATCCTTAGTGGTTGGTTGCCGTACGATTGGTTGCCATACGATTGGTCGTAAAGACACCCAATTCTACTCGACGAGCAGAGATCTTGTAATATCTCATCATGTAATCAGAGGATTCATTCTCCGTCAATGAGCGAAGTAAACTTGCCCTTTCCAGAAACAGAAGGTACCATAAAATTGAGATCAAACTCCCCGGCCCCTTCAACAAATCTTTGGTGCCAAAGATGTCTAAAGGCTTCAAGTTTTGACCTCTTACCTCTAGCTTCGAATGCGAGATCTCGAGCACTTCCACCCTTGTCCTTGTCTTTGAGTCCCTTACAGTAAATTTTTAAGTATCTCTTTAAGCTTATTTAGTGAAGTAAGGTTAACCATCATCTATCTAGCGCCCAGGTTGGTTCACGCAAGCTTGACTTCTGGCTTGCTCCTATTGTGGTTCGGAGATCGCACCGCGGGCCTGTCTGCGGGCCCTTTCCCTTTTCGGGAAGGAAGTTCAGACCGCTCGGCCAATGACACGGCGCTCGAGCCTACGACAAAGAATCAGTCTTATGTTGCCGAAATACGATATCTCTAGAATTCCATTTTGCGGCACAGCAGATCGTAACAGATTAAGAATCCAGTATTTTGACTGGTGCACAAACTCCAAAACTAAGGCATGTCAGCTTTAAGGGTGTGCATACCCCGCTGCAGCTTACCACTTAGCGTCCGAGCTAGATGCAAGATTGGCTAGGAAGCCATCAACACCAATCACGAAAGCTTGATTTCGCTCCTAAGTCAGGTGATTGGAGCACAGAACATTTTTAAGAGTGTCCATCTCATCCTGAATAGGAAGGTAGTTTCTCCTCCAACGTTGCATCTTGCAGGCTTCTATGGCTTCCATCGGATGTTGCGGGCGCGCGGGGTCGGTGTGACTCGAAACATAAATCGGAGCTTTGCGCAGCTTTTCTTACTTTTCTTTTGCAGTGAGTTCCTCTTACAATTTTCACTATTGTCAAGCTTTGTAGGACAACATGGACGAGAAGATCGACTCCGATTCGCCTAGCACGCCACCAGGCATGGTGGTCGCAAATGGGTATATCAAGCCACAGGCGCGAAAGGTGCACGATCCAGACGTCAAGTTTGAGGAGTACTACTACTATGCGCAAAAGACGAGAGAGGAGGAAAGGGGTCTCGAGTCTCCAAAAACCAATTGGAAGGCGATGATGCTGCAGAAGAAGAAGGATCATGAAGTTGGAGAGGAAGGGCACAACGGACACTCGCAGGTCCTTTCTGATGGGGATTTTGGGAACGCCCAGCATAGAGCCGAGATATCGGACGAGGAATGGACGAATGCCAGTCGTGCGTTCAGGACTGCAGGGTGGGGTGCTTGTGAGTGACGTGAAGTATTATCCGCTATTGCACATAGGTGCTAACGTACATGGAAAGGCTTTTACTTGATCACCACTGATATTCTGGGACCGTACGGTACAGGTTTTGCCATCGGTACTTTGGGATGGGGACCAGGTGAGCACTACAACTACTTCCTTGTGGCCTCAAGTGACTGACTCGGTGATAGGCATCGGATTCTACACTCTCTTTGGCTTTATGGCAGGCTACTCCGGTTACTTGATTTGGAGGGTCTTCCTCGGTATTGACAGCTACGAATTCCCTGCCAGGAACTACGGTGATCTTGGTTTCAGGACTTGGGGTACTCCCGCTCGTTATGTCACGAATATCATGCAAGCCCTCGGATTGCTCCTACTTCTTGGTCAAGTTACAATTCAGTTTGGTCAAAACATCTCGCAAATGTCGAAGTTCAAGCTCTGCTACATCGTGTGCCCGGTACTCTTCGTCGTTGCTGGATTCTTTCTCACGCAGGTCCGGACTCTCAAAGCTTACGGCTGGGTCGCAAACCTCGCTATATGGTTGAATTTGCTAGTCATCTTCATCACGATGGGAGTGATCTCACACGAGCCTCCAAACTATGCGGTCGCCACTCTTGGATCGGCTGGCAGCGCAGTGGATCCGTCTACTATCACCGCAGATGAGAATGGTGTCTACCCAGCCATCATTCACTACAACAGTCTTCCCTCGGGTGACCTCGTCGGCTCAATCAACGGTCTGCTATCTGGCGTCCTGGCATATGCAGGCGCTCAACTCTTCGTGGAATTCTTGGCTGAAATGAGACGGCCCCGCGATTTTATCAAAGCTATGTGGGGTGCCCAATTCTTCATCTACAGTGTTTACCTCATTTACGGATGCTTCATCTACCACTACCAAGGGCAGTACAGCTACCAACCCAGCTACCAAGGCGTCAGCAACTATGCCTGGCAAACCGTGGGCAACATGATCTCTCTAATCGCAGCTCTCATTGCAGCAGGCCTGTACGGTAACATCGGCATCAAAGTTCTGTACAACAACATCCTCTTGGATATTTTCAACGCACCGCCGCTCACCGCCATGCGCGGTAAGGTCATCTACGCATGTCTCGTGCCCGTCTGGTGGACGGTGGCTTTCATCATCGCGGCCGCTATCCCAGATTACTTTGGCTTCGTCAGTATCATATCTGCGTCCATGTTGCTGAATCTCACGTACACGCTTCCTCCGTTCTTTGCTTTGGGTTTCGATATCCGGAGACACGCTATACGAACTGATCAAGGTGAAGGCTTTGATCCAACGACGGGACAAGTGATAAGGAACGAGAGCAACATGGCAAGATTGATGCGTGGCTTTATGAGCGGTGGTCCGTTCCAAGTCGCACAGAATGTGTGGCATCTCATTTATTTCTTGGCTTCGCTGTCCATGTGTGGTCTCGGCATGTATGCTGCTGTCGAAGGTAAGTGCATCCGATCTGCCGCTCTAGAAAGATGCTGAATTGTGTTACAGGCATGATCACTGCGTTCGAAAACCCAGAGCTCAACTCATTCTCCTGCCGATCGCCACTCAACCTGAACGCCTAGAAGGCTACAATTGTGGTAGGAATGAGCTGGTCCTCGGACCGAGCAGGGTTGGGGGAAGGGAAGGGATGATATTGTGAAGGACAGGTATCTTTGCAAGACTCCGCATGCCCTTTTATTCTATATTCGAAAGTATGAGTAATGCAGGACTTTATTTTCGAGTGCTGATCATGTTGCCTCGACCCCTTTTCTAAGCGACCGCTCGCTGATCTCGAAAGTAAGTAAAGTGAGGAGAGTAAGCACCTTGCTTTCAAGGCCCACACTTTCAACCGATCTCCTGATATTGCTGAGTAAAACTGTCCCCTTAACCTCGTCTGGGATTTTGTTACATAACGCGATTGCGGGAAAATACCAGCCGAGCTTGTGGCTTGCAGTTAAAGCGGATGTGGCGTTAAAGTGCTAGTTGATAGGCGTCTTATCTCGGGCAAAGGCCTCTAATCGCAACAATTATATTGTGCTCTGACTCCTTTCTCTAATTTCTACTCGTCAAGTTCCTCTGCTAGGCTTTTAAAGTTCCTATTACGCTATATAGACTCAAGGAGTACCAGTACTCGAAGAATCTTTAATTCAAAAGAAGTCTTTAATTCTTTGAGTGAATAGCTGAACGGCCTGTCCAGCAGTGGAACTAATGAAATCTTTGTGGCGGCTACGTTGAGATGCAGCAAAGCTTGAAATTTGAGGTCCAAGTCGCCACTTGGAGCTTCTCAGCAATTCTACAGTCGGCGATCCTGATTCCATCTGCCCTATCTTGAAGTTGGGATTCGTGTACCAGTACCTTGGAGCAGGGAAACCCTCAGATATTTTGGCACTGGCGTTCTGTGATGGGCGTACCGACCGGGTCTCACTTTCGCTTCCACAGCTCCCCGGCCTCCGGTCCATCGAACCTAAACGCTCAACTGGCGATATAAGCGAGGCTGCACATGAAGGACATATTTTGTCTCACAACCCCTCAAGCCTTCCTGAGATGCATGGGAAAGGCTGTGCAGCCCCTCGATTCAATGCTAAAGTAATCTGCATCTCTTGCTCTCGTTCGCGTCTGGGGTGTTTGTGTACGTGTTCGGCGAGACATGCATGATTTCCACTCCACGATCGATGTCTGTGCGGTGGAAAGGATCTAAGCACATGGGATAGTGGGCGGCGCTCACTATCTAGTACAAAGCTTGTGGGATCTACTTTCTTCCAGAATTTTCTCGTTTCGAGGAATCCAGACTGCTCCTTTGCTGTTGCAGAAACTTTCCAGGATGTCTTCAGTAAGTACTTCGTTTTGGTACTGATTTCCATCACCTTCATGGATGATGCGTGCTCTGTCGGAGGCTTCAGCTAACCCTCAGTAGACGGCAGCCTTAGCAGCACAGTTCCAAGTTCCCCAGATTCTCGCAGAATTGATCATTCCCACGATACTTGGATCTTTCTTTATCATCGCAAGACTGTATACCAGAACACTTCTCGCGAGAAATTGGGGCGCAGATGACACCATCAACTTAACAGCATGAGTATGTTAGGCTCGCGCATATACACTACTGCTGACACTCTTGGAAGATTTTCAGTATTGGGTTGATTATCATGAACTGCCTCTTTACTAAATACGGCACTGGACATCATGTCTAGTTCGAGACTTTAGATGAGGCCATCCGAAATCTCCAACTAGCCTTTGCTTCTCGGCTTGTCTATCAACTCATCCTTTCCACCACGAAACTCGGCATTTGTATGTTCTGCCTCCGTGTATTCCAGGATCGGCGGAGCAGAGTCTTCATTTATTGTCTCTCGGGATTTATCGTCATTGGAACAATCATTTTGGAGCTTTTAACGATCTTTCAGTGTTCGCCTATCTACCAGGATTGGAGTCCAGGGCAGACTAATTGTTGGAACATGAAAACTCTTCTTTGCACCCCCGCTGCTTTCAATATTCCAGGCGATGCTCTATTGATTGCCTTCGTCGTACCTCGAATCCATACATCGACCTCCCCTTTCATGTCGTATGCCAAATTCTAACTATCAGACAGTCCCTCTGCAGATGTCCGGATGGCAAAAAGCTTCGGTGCTGGCAGTTGTGAGTTTAGGTGGGCTGGTGATTATCGCTGCGATCGTTAGCCTCTTTGTCTCGCTCGATTGGCTCAAGAGTCTTGATATAACATGTAAGTTTGTAAGAGTTGGGGCCACAGCTCGTGGCACACCTAAGCGAGATCACAGAAAATAACCCCTTATATTTGAAAATTAATTATAGATCTAAATTATACTGTAACTTTCTAAAAATGAAATTGATTCTTAATGAATACTAGCTAGTCCCCGTATAGCAATCACATCTTCTAATTTACAAGTCAATCTCTTAGTATACCGCCGGTAGTCACGTGGATTAACTTGGTCCTAGAGCTTCTGAATCTCCCTTATCAATCCCTCCTTAGAAGTCCCAACACTGCTTAAAAATATTAAATACCGCCCTGAGATTTTTGAAGCTCCCGGGGGCTTTAATATAGAGATCCTCGGGTCTACAGAATCTCTCAACCAGACCCTAGATCAATTTGAAATCCAATATAGAGCCTTGAAGTTATCTGGATACTGAATCAAGAGCGTCTAAAGCAAGATCTGAATTCACACGGCATCTTTAATCAGTGGTGATCTCAGACGTTAAGAAACCTCAAAAGAACTGGGGTACTCTCCTTATTTGCTTTAAGTATTTCGGTAGAACAGGCTTATTGCCCAAAATTCTATTAGTAATTTGAACTCTTATCTTCCACGACTAGTGTATTAGAGTTCAACACTGGTATCAGAGGTCGTGTTGATTCTCGCTTATTTAGCGAGGAGCGAAAGGGACCGGTTTTGTTTATCGCTGTCGTTGGAGACTACCGCTTCAAGGCGCATGCCTAGTTTTATTCCCTCATGTCGGCTGCACACTGCTGCAACAATATTGTACCTTAGGCTAGTCTTACTTTAAAGGCTGTCTTGACGCATTATATTGGCGACTATACTGCGCAACAACTATCATTGAAGAACGAGTGGGAAATAGGACAAGCTGTACATTTCAAATTCATTTTATTGCCGCTTCTTATTTACCAGCTCAAAGCATATACTTGAAAGGCGGTTTGGGCCCTCCTCTCCTCTTTGTGACAAGTGTATCTCCCTCCTCCCCGACCATCCCATACTCCGCTGCAGAACTGCGGTTCTTTCTGCTCAAATAAAACCTCAATACCAAGGCCAAGATGCAGACGAACACCATAGCGATAGCACAAGCCACCATTCCCTTGATATAGTACGGCGAATCACTCTCAGGATATAATCTCGTCCCCACGAGTGGACCACACTGCCCAATGATTTGCAACATTGCAAAACCAACCCCTTGCTTACTCTCGGACTCCTGGTTGTTGATCGTCCATGTTATAATGATGGTAATAACGGAGAAGAACCCAATGGCGGCGGGGTAGATCCCAGCGTACCGCCACCAGGCTCCCCAGCCTCGAGCTCCGGCAAGAGCAATGAAGGAGTATCCGCATGCTGACAGCAAGGCGTGGAAGATCACGAAGTGGCCCCGGTTCCGCATTTTATCGGAGAACCAAGCTGTGAAGATCACGATGAAGAAAGACAGGAGGTAGGGGGGTGCTGAGAGAGCCTGAGAGACCAGGACACTGTGACCCATCTCGTGGATGATGGTAGGGAGGAACACAGGTAGGGAGGAGAACGCCATGTTGGTGAAGAAGAACATAAATGCAGTAAGGTAGCTCTTCGGGTCGAGCATCGTTGCAAGTACGTCTCGCATATTGAGGCCATGTTGACCCTTATCATTTGGATCTTTCTCTTTTCGCAATCGCCGGCGGGCAACTTGCTTCTGGCGTTTAGTAAGGAACCGTGCTTTGTCTGGACTATCCGGGATCTTGTGCCATGCGTAGACCGCGACCAGGATGCTTGGAAATCCTTCGATAAGGAAAAGAAGGCGCCATGAAGCGATGGGAAGGTACTTCGAAACCTTTATGATGGCCCAGGCTAGAGTACTGGCAAACGATGTGGCAAGAGGAGCGGCGGAAATGAAAAATCCAGTTCGAAGTGCCAGCTCGTCCCGCTTGAAGAAGAATGACAGGTAGTATGGTATCCCCGTAAACCCTGCTTCTCCGATGCCTAGCAATACTCGCAGAATCAAGAGTCCAACAAAGGATGTTGCGATTGACTGCAGAGAAGCAATAATCCCCCATGACAGGACGATCGCTGTGACGTAAATATGTGGCGGTACGATCTTCCACAGAATGCTCATCCATTCGAAAACAATATATGCAATGTAGAAAGCGGTAAGAACCCAATCATATTTATTCGAATCGAGGTCGAGGTCGAGATCCAAGCCTGCTATTTTGGCATTCCCAATATCTAATTTGTGTCAGCCAAGCATTCTTATCTAAGAGGAGGCTGCATACTGGATCGGTCTAAGAAGCTCAGCATGTAGAGCAGAGCCACAAACAGCACCAAATGTAAGTCGAGCTTCCTCACGACGACTCGTTCCTCGTCTGGCGTATATAGCTGGTATGACTGGACAGTCGAAATGCTTCCTCTGCGGGGTCCAGCGTCGTGGTATTCGTCTTCGTCGTCAATCGCGTCCTCGTTTGGATCCTTCTCCCGAGAACGAAGCTTATGGATTTCCTCTCCCAGCTCTCCAATTTCCAGGTCAGAATCTTCTGAATCAGACTCCGGGGTCAACCTCGTCCCAAAGCTAGAGTCTGGGGAGTCCTCAGCCGCGGGTATATCGTCGGACGTCCCTCGCCGGAGCGGCTGGAGTTCCATAATGAAGGTTGGTCAATGGTAACTGTGGATATCACTCAATCACCAATTGTGGTCTCGATCGAAATTCATCGCGGCGGATGGTGCTTGGAATGCTGTTAATTCCTTTTGAGAGATGGAGTTGCGGCTGAAGGCTCCCAGAATCAAGGCTTCGGCAACTCAACCCCTGTCTCGCTAGCGACGATCCTCTGAGGCTTGAGTGGACATTGTTTGCAATCTTTCTTCGACATACTTTTCTCCAGAACGAACATAACGTCACATCGAACCCGAATTACAGGTAGACTCCTCGTGTTGTTCTGGCTGAAGTAAACTTTTTCTCTTTCTACGCCCAGCCCTACTGTTTCGGGCTATGCGTCGTGTGGTGAGTAGATTGCTCGTCCCCCGAGACCACACTCCGATTCTCTGCATCTCGGGCTAGAGTGCACATAGCCCAACTGTACAATATTTTGAGTAGAGCTTTACTCTTGGAGACGAGGCCCTTGTATCAGCGACATGAAGTTCCTTCTCCCTCCGCGGTCTATCATGTCTATACTTTCAATCAGATCTGCCCATCACAAAGTTGTCCAATTGTTTTATGCAAATTGTCCCATTACTGTTGCAGTAGGCTGTTCAGGCACTTAGTTATCCCTTCTGAAGGGCCTATCCGAGCCAGTCACTATCTTTTCTCTCTGCCTTCGAGCCGTTCGTTCCGCAAGCTGGAAGTGGTCGAGGGTGGTATGTGAGCAATTACTACTTTCGGATCATACCGGCCCTAAATTGCCCTTCGATCAAATGATCGATATATATCGGTAGTTGGGATGTTCGTGCGTTGCAAGCCGGCACCATTTTATGATTTGAGCTTAGGGTGGAAGACTTCGAAAACCCCCTCACCCCTTTCACCGGTCGGCCGTTTTGGACTGTAGCTTTCCCCTAGACTGACAAATCGTTCGGTTTAGTGATTCGGAGTTGTCTGTCAGTGATATTATCAGATAATATGATCTGCAAGCTGCCAATCGCAGGGCTAGGTGCGAGGATCCAGATGCGCATGCTCGTCTTGACTTGTTCAAATCTGGCACTGGTTACGAGCATGGAGCTCACTATCTCTTCAGAAACGACAGGAGGTAATTTTTGCAATATCTCAAACTTGGCTTCGTCTGTTGTTGATCTTTACGAACTCCCGAGTGGACGAAAGCCTTTAATTCTCTAACAGGGAACCCTTTTTACGTCCTACTTTCAGCTAACGTGAATTTGACAGCAGATGTGGTGAGAACCGAAGATCATACTCAGCCCAAGTGAGAACTATAATTCTTGTAGGGCTTGTTGGTCCAAGGAAACGCTGTCTCAACCCCTGATATCTTAATGCTTTCAGGACGGTACACATGGGGATTCACACTACAACAATCAGTGTGCGAGCAAGCAGCAACCCCGTCACAGGCGCCTCTGCCAATCCATCAAGCTTCAATACAGCAGTGTGAGCGCTCACGTCATGACAACGCACGACGTAACCCGAAAATTCTAGATCGTAGAAACTTCTATGAGGACCAATCTGTCTCTCAACGCTATTAGACTCAATCAGCATATGATGTCAAACCAGGCCACTCAGTGTACCCAAAACATTTGCGGAGGCACAAGCCATCGGACCACAGGCACAAAAATGGTGAAGTGCAGTTGCAGGAACCTCAGATGAACCAGCCACATCAGCAGAGCGAGGTTTTTAATGACCTCCCCACTCACCAGAAGCAATGGGAAACCATTCAAGTCAATGGAAAACACTTTATAATCAACAAATTCCAAACTCGACAGTACAGACAAGAGAACGCCAATAGACCTTTCGTGTCTTCAATGAGATGCGGGAGCAATCGTACTGGCAGCAAGCACGGAAGAGAAATTACTCAGCTCACCACGACATACTTCCCTGGGAATACCCACAGTCCAAATCAGTCTGCGATCAACAACCCAAATTTAACTCGAGAAGAAGCCACTAATAGTATCATTCCTATCTCAAAGCCCATACTCAGGCATGACGACCTTCGATCAGTCGAAGAACCCCTCTCGGCCATCAACCAAGGTCCCCAAAAGGAAAAGGTCTCCTTGCGTCCATCAAGCGACCGGTGTTCTGACCCCATTTCCTCGCATCACACCTATGCGCCCGATACCCAAGACCAAAGTAACTGATGTGGCGACATGTTCGTGTCTCCGCAAGCTGCAGTCCCATACACCAAAGGACGAATCGAGCAGAGAACCTCCCCAGGCTGAAAGCGAGCATGGGTGCAAGTTATTTATTGGGCCTCGCTCAAAGGTGGGCTTCCTGCGCAAGGGAAACTTAGAGAATGAGAGGAATTGGTCTGTTGCCTCGTTGCCGATATCGAACCCAACGCTGATATGGACGAGTGTCATGGGGTGAGATGTATGATCTGTAGCGTGACAACAAGATGTCTAGGAGGCGTTTCCGCAGTTATTGGCAAGCATGAAGAAGCAAAATTCACCAATTGAATATATTTTCGTAATATCTGATTTAATTTCTACTGCGCGCAGACTTGGCCATATCTTTGCAATGGTGAAGCTAGTGGAAACTGCCGATGAAATGTCAATGCCGTTCTCGTTGCCTCAAGTGAGCTCCTCATTTTTGCTTGGGAAAATAAATATGTGTTGCATCGCCTGCCGCCTGATGTTCCTGATGCTCAGAGGATCTGGTTAATTGTATTTTCCTTGGCAAGATCTTCTAAGTCGAAAAGTATCGAGTAGAGAGTCACGTGATTGCTGAATGGTGTTGAAATGCGAAGGGAAAGATGTCTGCATTTCTATAGAAAGATTGACTGAGTATATATAG